>JAQIXP010001863.1:0-16779 GCA_034700285.1 Proteroiulus fuscus | reverse complement strand
AATCGATAACTACATTCAGAATGCACGTGACGTCATAATCATGCATCAGTTTTTAGTAAATTTAATAATCTTTGAAACAAATCAAACCCCATCGTTGAACGTTTACCCGTTCTTGAGTAATATCAGTTTGAAGAAGACGAATTTAACACTGAAATCTCCATAGGCCCATGCTGTTAAAAGTGTGGACAGCCCCCTTAAGACCTTTAATGACATTTATAGAAATAAGACCTAAAACACATGAAAACTTATTAAAAATAATAAACAAAATTAGTAAATTTGCCAAAATACAGGAACCCTATTATGATGTATTTGGCAAACGTCGTGATTTTTTCAATATACAAGTTGCAATTATTCTTGTCAAAGCCATTCATTTCTAGTAAGTGTGCACAACTTAAATATCACTTGATACGAAGTGGGACTTTCCCTTTAAAAGCAGATGGATATACCTTTACGTCTGTGTGCTTTAAATTCGCTAAAAATGTACACATCGATGAGAATCTCAATACAAACCGACAGACATATGTGACAGTTGCTGTCAATTCTCCCCAATTTATTTGCAGAAAAAAAAAATATATATAATTCATTTCAAGAGTTGCCAACATATATCCAGTTGAATTCTTTAATGTGTATTGATTGTAAGAAATTGTGGAAATTATTTCTCTCTCTCTCTCTTCAACATACTGCATCACTTGCAGAATTTCAGTTTATTGCTGTTGGCATTTTCAGAAAAAAAACGAGCATGACATTTCAAATGAGATTTTTTTTCCAGAAAAAAACCTTTTTTTTTCTATTAATTCCTTTGCAATGACAAAGTTGACGTGAAGATCCATAAATTAGAAGAAACTCTCACAGAGAGAGAGAGAGATGCTTTTATGCTTATGATTTGCATCCACTCCAAATGCTGGATTGGCCCAATTTTTTAGCAAAATATTTGGATAAAAGGAAGAAAAAAAAAATGAAGGAGTAGAATGTAATCTTAATATAAAACCTAAGTGCTTCAAACTTTTACGTCGAAATCCTCCACTTCTGGAAAAGCAGTATATATATATAGTTGAAGTGGCAAGGATATCATCAGTGTGCAGATGTCACCTGATGCAAATATTTTTTATCAAATTCAACAATGGAAGTCAGTACAGAGTTTGGAGTGGACATTATTATTTTCTTCTTAAATTTCTACTGGCAAAAAACCCCCTGATTTGAAATTAATAATTAAACATTAGTGGGTAATTATTTTTGTTTACAAAGGATGCCAACAATACTTCAATAATTGCACTACGAGTTTATGCTTCGAAATAAATTTGGAAAAATAAACTTATTTTTATAAAAGAAAAGCAAAAAAAACAAGCCGATGGGGGAACTGAAAGCAAATTTTAATCAAATTTATATTCAGTCATAAAATAAAGATTTTCAGAACAACATGGACAGCGCCATATTGCCTACTAGTTTCAATACCGGAGCGCCATCTATTGGGGACTATGTAAAGCGCTTTCAATGGTGAAGTGGCAAAAATTCAAATATGGCACTGAGCATTAAGAATGATGTCATTCCCACTTTCAACAATAATTATTAAAATCATTTATCAGCAAGTTTGATTAAAATTTCATTTTCACTTATCCCAATAATTACTTTTTCTTGCCATTCTTTTACAAATAACCTGCTGCTAAGTGGGACATTCCCATTAAACTACGGCTGACCACGACGTAACAACTGCCACCAAACTCTCACACAACAAAATTATACATTCAATTAGCTATTAATTAAAATTACTGCTTAAACTCTATATGGTTATACCTGGAATTAAAGGGACAGTCCCACTTTGAAAGTAGGTGGTTGTATAGGAAGGGTATGAAAAATTAGAAAAGGCATGGGAAATTGCAATTTGATTTGAGCCCACCAACTCATAAATCATGGATTCGGTTGAAGATGCAAAGCCCAAAAAGGCGCCATTTTACTGACTGTGACAGTAAGTAGCTCCCTCCACTGGATGAAAGACATCCACTCTAATTGAACACGTGGACACGCCTGTTCTAGAGGGCGCCACCAACTATCAGTGTGCCGAAACCTACGGAAAAATAGCGCCTATACCGTGCATTCTTTCATATTCTTCAATTTATGAAAACTCTGCCACAGTTATTAATGTCACAGCTACTCATATCTATAAGTAAGCGTGAACAATTTAAATATCACTCGTTACGAGGTGGGACTTTCCCTTTAAGTGCAAGGATGACACGTTTTCTGCAAAGGTGTTAACACATGCATTTTTCATCTTTTCATCCTTTTTGGCTCCTTTTATGTGCCTGTATTCCGTACATGCAGTTGCGACATCCCTAAACTACTAATTCCACGTGAAACAGTAAATCAAAATGGCAGCTCCCATTGGATCCAATGAAATATTTATAAGTAAAGGCATAAGTTTCTCCCCCCTTTTGAATAAACTCGAGTCTGCGGCCTGAAATACGGGTCCGGAGAATGTCTGTCCAATTGTTAAAATATCAATAACTGTCAGCCGTATAATAATACATGGCAGCTTCCTCACAATGACGTATCCGATATCGCTTTACCAATGCCAAGGGACACATTTCATTTCCGTTTTTTCACGCGGAATCTTTTTCAGGAAACTCTGCCAAATTTTCAACCATTTATGCAATTCCAAGAGAGATGACTTGCACTAAATTTCAAATCTGATTTTTTTTTTTCGTGTCAGAAAAATGCATAGTGGAGAAGGGAGGACAATCCCCCAACAGGCCTGTTTAACATGATGCAGCCAAGGGTTTACCCTGCAATTATACAGCGCCATCTCTGGTTGATATCAAGTGACTATCAGGCGAAAGTCTGCATGCAAACTTTGCTTGGCTTGTCTGTGACCTTAAGTGACCTTAAGATTAAGGAAACTTTGAGTAATAGATAAGAGTCTCACACAAAACTTTGCTTGGCTTGTCTGTGACCTTAAGTGACCTTAAGGTTAAGGAAACTTTGAGTAATAGATAAGTCTCACACAAAACTTTGCTTGGCTTGTCTGTGATCTTAAGTGACCTTATGGTTAAGGAAACTTTGAGTAATAGATAAGAGTCTCACACAAAACTTTGCTTCGCTTGTCTGTAACCTTTAAGTGACCTTAAGGTTAAGGAAACTTTGAGTAATAGATAGTCTCACACAAAACTTTGCTTAGCTTGTCTAAACTTTAGACAGCTTTAAGGCAGCTTTGAGTTGTCTAATAGATAAAGTCCTTACACAAATACATGTAGGTGGTGCCGTCTACTGATGAAGTCGAATACTACAATTTGAATTTGTCGGCCAACTTAAGGGCAGTCCATAAATTACGTGACCACAAAATGTCTGTTTTTAGGAAACACCCACCCCATTTGTCAAATTTCCTCTCCTTTTGGCGAAAGGACCCGCCCACCCCAATAGTTGACGTCATATTTTTTTTTATTTTCTTTTATTTTTATTTCAATGATGAAATTTTTAAATGTGGCCAGATATCAATTTCTAGGCTGGCAACATTTAAAAGTGAACTATAAAGGGAAAGTCCCACTTTGTAATAATGGTTTGTGACATTAATAATTGCATCAGAGAATTTCCATAATGAAGAAATGACGACGTAACTTGCCAAATACACGTTAGGCACCATTTTTTAAATAGATTTCAGCAGACACTGAAAGTTGGTGGCGCCCTCTAAAACATGCGAGTCTACGTGTTTCACGAGAGCCGATGCTTTTTATCCAGTAGAGGGCGCTACACACTGCTAGTAAAATGGCGCCTACTTGGGCTTTGCATTTTCAACCAAATCCACGTATTCGGGACATTTTATTTATAGATCGGTGGGCTTAAATCAAATTGCAATTTCCGTGAATTTCCTAAATTTTCTCGTTCTTCCTCCTCCAACCAACTTTTTTTCAAACGTGGGACTTTCCCTTTAAAAAGAAAATTGAAAAAAAAAATGATACAGGCCTTAGGCCTATGGAAATAATACATAGTTTTATTAAAAATGCATGTAAAATTATAATCTAGACCAAACTGTCCCTTTTAAAAGTACTGTTGGCACTGAAAATACATCGGGTGGCCCCCACTGTTCTCAGCACGGCCCAAGTCGATTTTCAACAACAGACTTTTCTGATCCATCCTAGACTTTCCTATAGCTTAAATCAAGTACAGTTAAAAAACCTCTCAATTTTTTGGTCTTATTGATTTAAATCAACTATTTAAAAAAAAAATCTCCTATAAGATATGCAGGCAGTACAGAAAACAACATCCCAAAATAAATAAAAAACCGTTAAAGGAAATCCCATAGAGTGTGGCGAAAAGTTTCCGTCTCAAAATGGCCCCACGCAGAGAATAATACCTAACTCTTTGAATTCCTTATCAAATGCAGGAAATGAGCATAAAAGTTGAATAAAACCCTTTCAAGTCTCAATCTTCGGTTGCACCCGATGATTTTCCAATGGAATATCGTAAAAATTGACAATTGTTTCGCAGTTGCGGTTGGCGGAATAATATCTTTACGACGTCGATGCAATTGCAGCGGCAAATTGCACCAAACCAAAAAAAGGCAATTTTGGGATAGAAAATATTCTTTAAAGCGCAATAAAGCTTATCTTGCCCATTTTGTTTAAAAACGAAAAACTTAAAAAACCGGCAGGTGGCGCGTTTGCCATCCGTTCATTTAAATTTCTGCCAAAATATTTTGAAGTCCTTTTCTTGTTATAAAGTGAAACCCAGCAAATGATAGACGTGCATCAACGCCATCGATTGACAGCATTTGCAAACAAGCCAGACAATAAGTGACGCCCACGTCCAGGACTATGTCTAATTCGCTTTTCCACCAGCAGAGGGACAGGAGCGGATCCAGACTTTGGTTTTGGGGGGGGGGCCATGGTCAGGGCCGCACCCAGAAATCCATATCAAGGAAGCTCCTACCCAAAAAAATGTTCCAAAATTTTTGACCATAGGCAAAAAGTAGTTTGTTTCTATACATTATTGAAAAAATTAACACAAAATGGCGCCGCAGGCGATTTTTTTTTTGGATCAAAAAACACTCAAAAATGGGCTTAAAAAAACACCAAAATTGCATATTTCTCCATATTTTCTAGTTTGATTTTGAACATTTTGGGGGCCCCCCCCCCACTGGATCCACGCCTGCAGAGGGATTCATTTGTAAGTTATTACAAATCAGTCAAGCTCCCCCCCTTCCCCCAGGAAAGACTTTTGAACTTATGTCACTGGGTTAAAATGTGAATTCCATGGTCCATGGTTTTGACAGATTGTCAAAAAGCCTACTTCTAATAGCTTCTAAATAAACTTCCAATAGCAGGAGCGTCAGTAGAGCTTTCTAAGCAGCGATCTCATTGGCTAACTGCAAACACTTATACACCCAGCGCAAGAATGTAGCCCTCTACTCAGCAAATAAAAATGTGAACTATGACCCCGTACGCCATGCATGCAGCTCATTATTCCCAACTATCATTCCATAGCAAATTTTAAGTAACGTCACTGCCCATTTAAAGGGAAAGTCCCACTTTGAAAGAAATGCTTGACAATGTAGGAGAAAGAGCATGAAAACTCAGGAAATTCATGGAAATTGCCTTTTGATTTGAGCCCACCAAACAATAAATAAAATGTCCCGAATACATTGGATTTGGTTGAAAATGCAAAGCCCAAATAGGCGTCATTTTACCGACAGCACGTAGCGCCCTCCACCGGATAAAAGGCATCTACTCTCGTGAATCACGTGGACACGCGTGTCCTAGAGGGCGCCACCAACTGTCAGTGTCTGCTGAAACCCATGGAAAAAATGGCTCCTAACATGTAGTTAACTGCTGCATTTATTAAACTCTGCTGCAATTATTATTGTCACAACCATTCATATCCAGTGATTGTGCACAACTAGAACATATCACTCGGTTACAAAGCGGGAATTTCCCTTTAAGGATGTGGGTAAAGCATTATGGCATCCCTTGACAGTGAAACTGGTCCATAGACCCATATGCCTGCATGATATTCATGGCGAAAAAAAAAAAAAAAAAAAGACTACAAATTTCACAACACTTGAAAACATTACAAAAATTCCGGTTCAAAATGCCACTTTGACAGAAACCATTGATGTCAATTGGCGAGAAAAAGCCGAAAAAAAAGGTCTTACTTCATCCACACCATGCCATTGTGTCAGTTCGAATCCGGATCGATAGCCGTCAAGTGCATGCATGTGGCGATTCTTTGCGGTTGCAAAAAAAGGCCCTTACCCATGCATCCATTACATCAAAAAGTATACAACAGCTTTTGGAGCAACTAGAGAAGTCGAGGTTGGTTTGGAAATTTGGTGTCCATAGATAAGGGAGCAACAAAAATAAATAATCCAAAGTCGATATATATTATCTTGCCGTGGCAAGTTGGCAGCACAGAGGGCCATTATGCGTAGTGGCACGGCGCTTCGCTCAATGGACGTAATTTATAAGCCAAGCGGCATCAGATGTTACGTAAAAACCATCAAATTGCTGACATTTCATCCATGATGGCCGTTTAGAAACTTCTACGGGGGACGTCCATGAAGGCTTGTCGCCATCATTTCTCATATGGATGATGCAGCTTACCCTCATTTGCATGGGTACGGGGAGATGAGTAGGGAGAGTTGGTGATTACTTCGGACACAACCGGACACCGGGGAAACGGAAGGGGAGCATCTCCGAAATACCCGGACGTCATAAATGGACGGCCCCCTTACATTGTTCAGATTTCTGAATAAATGTATTTAATCCTAAAGCGTCTTCGGCAATGCAGATGATCTTACCAGCTAACTGAGTGAGGTGATGTCACACCTTAAGGAAATCCTTACATCTAACATGTAAGGTTATGCCGAACGGTAGTAATGGGTGCAGCCATCGGCGCCAACTCGTGTTGGGGATTGTGGGTGCTCAAAATCGAAAAATGTTCATAGAAATACCAAAAATGAATGCTTTGGGTGAAATATTGTGGGTGCTCAAAGCATCTCTTGCAAGTATTGAGGGTGCTCGAGCACCCACATCTTCGGCGCCGATGGGTGCAGCCATTGTAGGCTACTTTCTAAATGGGTTAAGGCAGCTCCGAGGTGACTATCCAGACAAATAGATTTCTGATAAGATTTATCTAAGGCCTGACACCACCGCACCCAGGTGAGAGACGTCACGCTGTAATGTTTGAATGTCTAAAGCAAGTTTCTCGTAAGATTTTTGTAATGCCGAAGACGCCTCTAAACATGTAAAATCTTCCACAACGTGTGATGTGGCTCCATCTAATGGGTGAGCTTGCAGACATTTTTTGTTGGCGTCGTCCCATTAGCTATACCAAGGTGGGAGTGAGCGGGGGTACAGCCAAGAAATAAAAAAGTACGAAAAAAAAAAACCCCACATCCTTTTGCGATTTATGACGTTAATTTTCCCTGACAAGATGGTTTACTGTTAGGGTCCAAGTGCCACATAGTTGAGAGGTCACCCACCGGGTTTCGTCGAGCAGGGAGAAGTTCCGACATTGGCAATATTCCCGAGGCACGTGGATTACCAATAGCAAAGGTAAATACAAAAATTGCATAATCCTAAGCTGTCCTTTCTTCTTGCTTTCTCTACACTGCCGTCAATTTACACTTCTGTTCCTAACTATTATGTCAATTGCTAGCAGTGAAGTCTTGCATCCACTTACTATTACCATTGCTATTGCTAATCGCATGCAAATCGTGTAACTACAAAAGCTAAAACTCTCAAACAGGCTTGCCAAACAACCAACCAACCATTAATTCCCTCAAAGTGAGGTGGCATTATGTTGAGGTCTACACGTGTCGTCACTAGCTCCGCCCCCAAGTGTTGTAAGAATTCCTTCAGACAGACATCTTGAAATGGCTTAAGGGGGCTGTCCACATTTGTAACAGCATGGGCCTATGGGGATTTTCATGCTAAATTCGTTTTCTTCAAACTGTTCTAACTCAAGAACGGGTAAAAATTGAACGATGGGGTTTGATTTTTTTTAAAGATTATTAAATTTACTAAAAACTGTAGTATGATTATGACGTCACGTTCATTCTGAATGTAGTTATCGATTTTCAAAGTTGACCGTTCCGATTTCCCATGCTGTTTTACATAGACGTGAAATTTTTCCCAAAATTGAACGGATCTCGATATTGGCCGAGCGGATAACGATAGGGATTGCTTTTTTGGAAAGCTTATTTAATTGACCACAAAATGTATAAGTTCGATTTTGTTATTACGTGCATTCTATATTTATTTATGGAATTTCAAAGTTTACCGTTGAGTTTTTCGCCACATTTTGCCCGATTGTACGACTCACGAGGCAGATAAACAAAAAAATCATGCATCACGTTTTAGTAAATTTAATTGTCCTTCATAGAAATCAAACCCCGTCAATTTAGGGTTAGCCATTATTGAGAAATTTGTACTTTTATTTAACATGGAAATTCCCATAGGAGCATGCATGTTCTAAAAAGTGTGGACAGCCCTCTTAATTACTTTAAATGTTTGACTGTACTACTTTCCTTTCAAAAATTACTTCCATAAAGAAGCAATATTTGATACCAAGAGATAATTTCTGGCCAATTTTAGTATGGGCCATTTAGCATTCTTAATAGATGACGCCATAAGTCCATGGCAAATAACACGGGCCTCCATTTTTGTACGGGCAAAACGGTAGTTTAAGATCATTCATCACAGATGGCGCTTTAATTTTGAAAGGTTATGTACCGGTATTGCAGGGGTGTGAAAGCTAACTGGGCTAACCACTACTTTTTCTTCACATTTTTCATTTCACCAACCATATAATCTTGAAATTCCATTTTTCACGCCCCTAGTGTCTATATCATTCACATATTTTACGCCCCGAGTGTCTATATAATTCACATATTTCACACCATGTATAGGCCTAGTTTTTCACATTTATCTCTGACACTTTGATTCATAACTCCAGAGTTTAAATCAAAAACCACACGAGTCCAGATTTCTTGTTTTGGGAAAAATGAGTTTAGAGAAAAGTCCAGATTTATTGCCACAAATCAATTATTTTTAAAATTCTCAGCTTAATTTTTAATATACCGGTAGATACTTGCACACTGGGTGGTTTTGAGTCCACTTTAGCCCTATAACCAAATGTGGGTACTCAATACCCAAAAGTTTGTACATAATGATTCTATCATTTTTCATTTTCAATGGTCAAAATGAGCCACTTTTTTCCATCTTGCCTTAATTTTTTATTGATTTAGCGGATAGATCAACACTTTAGCTACAATTTTATGTAAATATCTCATCTTTCAGACAAAAGTGGCCTCATGTGGTTTTTGATCTCAGCTCTTCAATTATTGTTCCCACCACAGCTGCAATGTTTACCTTTCTGATGGAAAACCAGATAAGGAAGGGAAAGGGGTCGTTCATAAATTACGTTTACAGTTAAGTGGGTGGGTCATACTGCCAAAAGTTGACCAATAAGGTGTCACGCAAGTGGTCCTTCATCACTGAGTTGACGTTAAAAATTTGGGCTTATATTAAATATTTTCATTATAGTTAGATATTAAAAATGGTAATAGTCTCATTAAGTTCACTTTTAAAGTATCACAGCCCAAAATTAATTTCTGGCCAAATTTAAAAATGTCATCTTTAAAATAATAAAAATGATGACGTCAACTATTGAGGCGGGTGAATCCTTTCTCCAAAAGTTGACGAAAGTTGACATAAATTGGGTCCTAAAAACAGGAATTTTTGTAAACGTAATTTATGAACGGCCCCACAGTGAGTTTGCATCTACTTTGTAAAATAATGAGGGTTATCCCCCTTATGTGCATTCGAGAAATGATGAAATGTGAGTTTTGAGTTTCAAATGCAAAACAAACAATCAAGTTTTTCAAGAATTTTCACATGTTTTTCACCCACCCATCCTGCCTGTTTCTTCTGTCATCTTCCTTCTTCCCTAATTTCCCCTAAAAATTTTCTGCAAAAAAAGTAACTATCCATTTTTCGTTGCAGGTGAAACTGGCCCGGTGCAGCCGCGCATGAACAGCCCGGCCCTTCGACCGCCATGAGTTACTTCCCCTACAACGAGACGACAAACTCGACGGACGTCGATGCGAACGACACCAGCCCCACGTCGCCGGACCTGCACTGGTCACCCGACGACAAAAGCGACATCATTGGCAATCCGGCGGTGCAGGTCCTCTTCTACATCCTCTACTCGACCATCTTCCTTCTCGGCGTGTTTGGCAACGTCCTCGTCTGCTTCGTGGTCATGCGCAACAAGGCCATGCAGACGGTCACCAACTTCTTCATCACCAACCTCGCCCTCTCCGACATCCTCCTCTGCGTGCTGGCCGTGCCCTTCACGCCGCTCTACTCCTTCATCGGCGAGTGGATCTTCGGCACGGCCGTCTGCCACCTGGTGCCCTTCGCCCAGGGCGTCAGCGTCTACATCTCCACCCTGACGCTGACCTCCATCGCCGTCGACCGCTTCTTCGTCATCATCTATCCGTTCAAGGAGCGCATGCGACTCCTCACCTCGGTCATCATCATCTGTAGCATATGGGTGTTCTCCATCATGGCCACCATGCCGTACGGCATCTTCATGCACCTGACCAACGAGTACGAGAAGTACTACTGCGAGGAGAACTGGCCTTCGGACACCAGCCGCCTGGTCTTCAGCGGTTCCACCATCATCCTGCAGTTCGTGGTGCCGTTCATCATCATCGCGTGCTGCTACATCAAGGTGTCCAGCAAGCTGAGCGACAGGGCCAAGAGCAAGCCGGGCACCAAGTCGTCGCGCAAGGAGGAGCTGGACCGTGAGCGCAAGAGGCGCACCAACCGCATGCTCATCTCCATGGTGGCCATCTTCGGCTGTTCCTGGCTGCCGCTCAATGTGACCAATCTGGCGCAGGACATCTCCGTCAACGTGGCCAACTGGGAGTACTTCAACTTCTGCTTCTTCATCTCGCACGCCGTCGCCATGAGCTCCACGTGCTACAATCCCTTCGTGTACGCCTGGCTCAACGAGAACTTCCGCAAGGAGTTCAAGCAAGTGCTCCCCTACTTCGGCCGCAGCTCCAAGACGCGAGGCGGCCGGGGGGCGAGCAACTACAGGACGACGGAGAAGTCGTGCAACGGCAACGAGACTATGCAGGAGACTCTGCTGCCCACCTCCATGAGCGCTGTCCGGGTCCACGTGACCAATGCCAACGAGGGGGCGGGCCCGGTCACCGTAGTTTACAATGCGCCCACGGAATCCATTGCCGTCAACATGGTCGACATTTCGCTCAAAGACTGAGTGACCCAAAAAGGGTACAAAATGGCAAAATCGAGTGCCCAGTGGGCACTTACACTAATGACATGTGACCTTTAACCTTACGCATAAAAACCCAAAAGTGAACCAAATGGGATAAACGGGACTGGTACATACAGAAGCGTTTGGCTCCTAATTACACAAACACTGAAAGTGACGTTTTTTCTAGTCTGTTTGTTCCTTCGCAAATTGGCTTTGTACATATTAAAGTTCACGTGTGAATATATTATAACTTACGCTGAGACTTTATCAAACATTAAAGCGTATTGGTTAAAAATCCAGAGAAACTCGGGATGGGGGGGGGGGAATGGGATTCCAGACACTGGATCTCTACGTTCCTACTCAACATTTGTTCCTTTCCTTTTTTTTTTTTTTTCCTTTGTTACAAATAATAAAATAGAATGAAATTTTCACCCAAAACTGCAGTACGATGAAATATGTTAACAAGTTTTAACCATGCATGGAAAAAATAAATCAGTTAATATAAATACGGAAGAAAATACCTTATAAGTCAATCGCTTCCTGCAGTATTGGATGACAAAAATAAAAACTGAGAAAAGATTTGTAAAAGGTAATTACGTAAGGACTGCTATAGTGTGACTGACAATTGTGAGATACGTATTATTATGCCGTCTCAAAGACATGATTATTTTAAGCTTAGGTTTATTCGAGAGAATTAATTTTCATTGTAATTCTAATTTAGTCTAGCTCTAGTTCTTTTAAGTTATATTACCAATCCACTGTCGCAAGGAAATTCATGTTATAACTCAAAGTCACCCTCAGATAAGACCCAAAGCGCCATCCCTTAACAAAAAAGCAAAACAAAATCCTATGAGGAAACAGGACCCTATTTCATCAATACTCCAGAATCTAAAATCCTCAATCTCAAGCCAGAATCCTAGAAATTTGGTTCCATCGTGACAATCCCTAATCCAAAATCCAGAATATTTCATTTAAGTAGATAGGATTTTCCGGATTGGGAATGTTCCAAGGAGCCATTTTTCTTGGTTTTTTTTTATTCTGGCTTGAGATATAGGATTTTAAATTCTGGAGTCTTGATGAAATAGGGCCCAGGACACCCTTTTCCTTAACGATTTTGTTTTGCTTCGTTGTTCCCATATGGCGCTTTTGGGCCTATCTGAGGGTGGCTTTGAGTTATAGAATGGATGTTTATCATTGGTCCTTCTATAAGACAATTAAATGATCTTCCTAAAAATTGTTAGGAATTCAATTAAAAAACAATGATGTTTAAGTCTCTACTGACGTGGGAGTAACTCCCTGATAGCAAGATAATACCCAACCAAATGGCATCAAGCTATTCTCATCTTAGGCTACTGAGTTGAATTGAATTGAAATTGAAGTAGGCCACAGCCTAACAACAGTAACATCCCACAGATATTCATTTTTGCACACAATACCTTGAGCTGGATATAATGTCAAATGAATATCCAAATCCAGATATTCTGTATATTGAAAACCTGTAGAAAAATTGAGGAAAAGTGCAGGTAGACTGCAGGTTTAATTAACGACAGAAAAATTGCAATTTAATAAGTGAAGTTGTTATGTTACAAGATTGCAAAACTTTCAGTTTCCTTGTGGTGAAATCGCGGTTTTATTTTTTCAGCTTTTCTGTAGTTAATCCTGTATTTTCCCAGTTCTTCCACAGGTTTTCTTTTGGAAGATTACACTTTTTCCTGATAATAAACTGCAGTGTTTTGTTTCGTAACAGATACAAGCCTAGCCAATGTTGATCTTTATGTTAAGTTAGTCCTGCTTACCCTGGAGCTATCCCCCCAAGATAGGGAAATCTGGGACAAAAAACCCCCAAGTTAAGTTGTAAAATTCACCTTAAACAGAAAAATCTATTGGATTTTACTCCACAGTATTAAAGCTTAAGCTTAAGTGACTGTGCACTTGCCCAGCTATAAAATTCCAGCTTGTGGACTAACAGTAGAATATAAAAAAACACAAAATATTGGAATTAAAATCAAATCCAGGCTCTGATTTGACACATCATTTCAATGCTTCTTGTATTTCATAAATGAAATTTTAAGAAAAGCAAAGGCGTGTGTTTTGAATGAGTTAAAATGTCAGCAGTATGCCAATATGGACAATAAGTACATGGCAAAAAAGTTAAATAAAACAAAATTGGCAAGTGACCAATTGAAATTGTAGAATATTTCAAACTAGCATTAATAAAACAAATTAAATGTAAAATAATTTACCCAATTTTCTGCTATATATGATTAATCAAATATTACTGTTTCCAAGTATACTTTTAACTTTAGTTTACTGTCAATACTTTTGGCATTTTTTTTATTTATTTGTTTATTTATTTCAGGAAGCATTAGAATGTATTAAAGTTATGGTTACTTTCAGAAATAATTCCCCAAGTGGGAACCTATGGCTCACTAAAAATTCTTGTACGGAGCAAGAAATATTTTAGTCAAAATGTAAACCCCCAAGTATGACAAGGTGGTTTAGGGGCTAAAAAAAATTAATTCTTACATTTTTGGTACCTAAGCAACCGTTGCTAGGTAACACCTAGCCGCCAGAGTGACAACTAAAAAACCTCTAGCAGTCAGAGGGGGATAACACAGAAGGATGTCTTGTCACAATCATCTTTTCATTTGCCTTATCAGTTACGTTTTATCATCTTGTGCGTCCATCAAAATCCATTTACATACGAAAAAAAATATCCAGAATGACACACCAAACAATCATACGATAAAATAATTACCAATGAGAAAAATACGCAAATTCCATTCGGCAACTTATTTTCTTGCACTTACAGCTAGAGGCCAAGCTTGTTATTGTTTACGTTGAAAAGTGGGTACCTACAGCTACAACTAAATTAAGTTTACGAGAAAAAAAAACAATTTGCCTTATCGCCTTACCTTAGTGACGAAGTCTTCGACGCCCAATCTCCACAATAGTCCATCACTGGCTCCTGGTTCCATGCCATTATGTGAAGCTTGGGCGTCCACGACACACAAACAAACGCGTAACTTTTATTTTTCACCTGAAAAAAACATAAAATCACATTTAGATTTGCTATCAATAACAGCTTAAGGTGTACAGTGTACTAAAGCATTGGGCATGACCATTAAAAGTCAAGAGTAAGCTCAAGCACTTCTGATACACCCTGCATGTATGCAAAGCCCTCATTAACAATTGTTTACAACTTGAACACAGTTGTATTTTTGTTTATTTACACTGTATTCTCTTGTAAGCAGTAACGTTACTTGCCATGCTACAAGTTTATAATGACATGCGCACGTAAATGACCAAATTTTGGCATTTAGGTACTTTGCTGGCTTTAGTAATTTCGAAATTTAGGCCTACCGCTAAACTTGTAGTTCCAAAAAAACTAATTGTCTACAGTTCTAACTGAGAGCTCGCATGCAATGGAGATCGCTCTACTATTGTTCTTTCGTATGCATTAATAATCTTCGTCTTAAACTAAATAAACAATTATTAATTTCAATAAATTATTGGCACTTACAAATAACGGCAATCCTACTTTCGTCCCTCTTCGTAGATTTCCAATCACGTGACCCGTTCATAACCAATCTGCTCAAGGTTCAATTAAAAATGAAGCCAAATAGACCGGGTCAGCGCCATCTTGAAACTCACATTCCATAGCCAGATTACCAGTTGATTAATATTTTAGTTTTCTGAATTAATTAATATCAAACGTTGATATAATTTAGCAAATATGAATTTAACAATGTTATGAACATTAATCCATACAGTTATAAAATAATTATACAACTATTTTAAAGATAATAAATTAATTAAACTTGAAAGCAATGCATTCGATAGCATTAGTGTGAGAGGATACAGAGCCTAAATTTATATGAAATTTAAAATTTTTATTAATAAATAGAAAAACAACTGAGAAAGCTTAAAATAGCTTTATAACACTTTAGTGACATTCTCATGGTTACATGAGATAGATATGAATGGCCGTGGCAATAATAAATGCAGCAGTTTCCCTATTGAAGAAATCAAGAATTTTGCCAAAATACACATTAAGTTCCATTTTTCCACAGATTTCCACAGATACTGAAAGTTGTTGGCGCCCTCTAGGACATGGGTGTCTACGTGTTCCATGAGAGCTGATGCCTTTTATCCAGTAGAGGGCGCTACATACTGTCAGTAAAATGGTGCCTATTTGGGCTTTGCATTTTCTACCAACACCATGCATTCGGGCATTCATTTATTGATTGGTGGGCTCAAATAAAATTACAATTCCTAAGCCCATCCTAATTCTGCATGCTCTTCCTCTTACAACCCACTTCTTTCAAAGTGGGACATTCCCTTTTAAGTTTTTTTCACATGACACTTTCATTTTCACTTATAGTCTCTTGACTCTTTCAGATAAAACCAACATGGCAGACCCTTGCTCAACGACAGTGAATTCCGCCCCGATGGTCAATACCAGTACGATAGAATGGGACATCATTGACAGCCCGGTGGTCCAGGCTCTCTTCTCCACCCTTTACGCCGTCATTTTCGTCGTGGGCATTTCGGGCAACATCCTGGTCATCTACGTGGTGGTCAGTAACCGACGCATGCGCACGGTCACCAACATCTTCATCACCAATTTGGCTCTCTCCGACATCCTTTTATGTTTGCTTTCTGTGCCCTTTACCCCTCTGTACACTTTTATCGGAGAGTGGATTTTCGGCCACTTCCTCTGTCACCTCTTGACCTTCTCGCAGTGTGTTAGCGTCTACGTTTCCACCTTGACCCTGGCTTCCATCGCCATTGACCGCTATCGTGCCATCCTGCGACCCTTCCGAACTCGGATGCAGCCCCTCGTAGTCATAGTGGCAGTGTGGATCACGGCCATTTTGGTCACTCTTCCTTACGGCATCTTCACTTTCGTCGTCGAGAGAAAGGAAAAGCTGTACTGCGAGGAGCAATGGCCGGCCAACTTCAGTAAACAGGCCTTCAGTCTGACCACTTCTGGTTTGCAGTTTGTGTTGCCCTTCGGGATCATTGCCTACTGCTACCTTCGGGTGTCTTTGGCACTTGAAAAAAACAAACCAGGTGAGAAAAACTGTCTTAAAAGTCGTTCGCTGAGGCAGGCCTCCAGCCATTAGCCGGTTTGCAAATTCCAAAATGGCACAATTTCTACCTTAAAAAATATGTTAAGGGGGCTGTCCACACTTTTTAGAGCATGCATGCTCCTATGGGAATTTCCATGTTAAATGAAAAGTAAAATTTCTCAATAATATCTAAACATAAATTGATGGGGTTTGATTTTTATGAAGGACAATTAAATTTACTAAAACGTTATGCATGATTTTTTTGTTCATCTGCCCCGTGAGTCGTACAATCGAGCAAAACGTGGCGAAAAACTCAACGGTAAACTTTGAAATTCGATAAATAAATATAGAATGCACGTAATAACGAAATTGAACTTACACATTTTGTAGTAAATTAAATAAGCTTTCCAAAAAATCAAACCCCATC
>JAQIXP010001862.1:0-16780 GCA_034700285.1 Proteroiulus fuscus | reverse complement strand
GACATTTCCCTGACATTTCCAGACCATACTGATTTCCATGACATTTCCAGGTTTTCCAGACGGCCAGACACCCTGTCAATATTACTATTTGTCTTTCTTTATTAAATAAAAATAACTTGTTTCAAGGTGAGATTTTCTCTTAAATGGAATTAGGATTCCAAAGCAAATTATATTGAAATGTTTCTCATGCTTATTGCTAAAACTGAGAAAAAATGTTCTGACAAATCCCTAACATAATAAATTTCAAGGTCAATTATTGCAAATATAACAACAGGGTTAGAAATAGGGACTTTAGCAACAGGCGACATTTGGCGGTAGAATTTCTTACCAAATAAGTGCATATTTTTGTTAATCTGCTTTCAAAGCGAATTTGCTGATTTTGGTATTTGCATATTTTCTGCATAAAAAATTTGATCCATTATATACAAAACCGCCAAAGTTTCATCTTTTTCAAAATAAATTATGCCACTATAACGGAAAGTCCCACATTGGAAAAAATTGGTTGTAGGAGGAAGAACATGAAAAATTAGGAAAGGCATTAAAATTGCGATTTAATTTGAGCCCACCAAGCAATAAAATAAACTGTCCTGAATACATGGATTTTGTTGAAAATCTAAAGCCCAAGTAAGCAACATTTTACTGACAGTATGTAGCGCCCTCTACAGAATAAAAGGCATCACCTCACATGAAACACGTAGACATGCATGTCCTAGAGGGCGCGACCAACTTTCAGTGTCTGCTGAAATCTGAGGAAAAAAGGGCGCCTACCATGCATTTAGCAAACGTCATAATTTCTTCAATATGGAAACTCGACTGCAATTATTATATATTGTCACAGACATTCATATCTAATAAGTGTGTACAAAGTAAATATCACTTGGTACAACTTCGGTGGGACTTTCCCTTTTAACTCGGCATGTGAAATTAACCATCTGTCCACTATCTCTGTTTGAACCTATAGAAGGTGCCCATGTATTTAAAAGTTTCATTATATAAGATCAGCCAGATCCTCAGCCAGATTGGATCTGGCCTTACCAAATTTATTACAACAAATTGCTACACAATCATGTATTCAGCACCCCCAGATGACCCCCCCCCATCCCCCTAGAACCCTCTCACCTAAGCTAATGTAAACCCATGGGTGTGTTCCATGAATTAAAAGTTAGATATTGATTAGGTTAACACCCAAACGGTCTCCAACAGTTCAATATAAAGTCAAGCTATTTATCATTTGGTAAGGGTGTAAAAGATATCTTGGCTAGGGTTATTTCCACACCTCAAAAAGTTATACCTTTTATGGCAAACTGGTAATGATATAGATGAAACAAAAGCGCAGTCATAGGCGTGCATATTGCAGTCATTATCAAGCACTATTTAGAATAATTTCCTTTTCATTTCCATCAAACAATACATCGAAAGCTCATTGTGGACATGCAGTAAGGAGGGGGGGGGGCTTTAGGGAGGAAGGGGGGGGGAGGGGGAGAGAGAGAGAGTGACAAGAATAGCATCCATTTCCTCCTAAAAACCTTTACATAATATAGGGAGAGTGAATGAAGAAGAGATAATAGAAGTGAGTTGGAGTTATTTTTCGGTTACCAAAGGCTATTCGTGCTTCTATAAAGTCTTCAGGAAAATATATTTGACAAGATGAAAAGTGCGGGTTAAGGATTGTTAGCATCACCACCCAAAAAGAGGATCTCCTCAAAGTCAATGATCCTTCAGTGTAGTTCACAGCTCAAATTCACTTCAAAGTCATTTTTTTCATTGGGATTCTACCATCCCGAATCGTTATTATGTAACAGCACACAAAAGTATGCTAATTTTTCAGGCACCGTGTAATTTTACTTCACAATGAAATTCCAGTGAAGAGTCCTTAAAGCATAAATTTTGTATCTAAATAATTGGTCCTTTCTGAAAACACCATTTTCATTTAAGTATATATTCGCAAAATAATACTATTAATTTTCACGGGCTATTCTATGTTCCTGACAAGGGGAATTTTAATACAAAATGATTCAATTTAACGATGATGTTTAAGTCACTACTTTATGACGTTGGAGTATTCTCCTAAATGTGGGACAACCCCCCTACCAAATGGCATCATTATATGCTGATCGTAGGGTACTGAGTTGAATTGAATTGAAAATGTATAGGGAATGAAAGCATTATTACTATTATTGCAGATGAATGTTTTTTTTTAACAACTTAGGGGGGACGCAGTGGTCTCAACTCCCCCACCCCCTTCCTCCCTCCACACAAGTTTTCCCCACCACGAATTAAATATAAATTATTAGGTTGATATTGGTTCGCTTAGGCTTAATGATGTTTAAGTTCCCCCCACCCCCACACACACCAAAGCAAAAACATACTGGATCCAAACCTGAAAATTTCTGGATACGTCACTGGTAGACATTACAGGGTCAAATAATACCAAATTAATGAAAAAATTCAGTGACACATACAGTACCACGAAGAAGAACCCTGCATGTATTTGGCTTTTCGACCAATTTAAGCTAATATACTTCTCAAAACCAAATTGTATTAATTTTTTCAAGGTACTGAAGCATTGAGTTTTATAAGTTGAGGAATCACATTCTATCAAGTAAATCACATGCATATAGTTATATATCGATACTTAGAGCGCAAGTAGCGAATGAGCCATTGGGATAACATGGTTCATTAACCAATATGTATATACCTAATACCGTGTTTGTGGCTATGCATGTATGTAATAAGGTTTTAGAAATTTAAGTTTTCAAAGGGTTTCTAAAATGTGTATCCATGCATTTGGACCTTTTCAAAGATACATGGAGTTTCTTTAAAGTTTTACTAATCGTTTGGCCTTTCGTTTCATAAAAATTAAATTTATTCTTAGAAAAAATCTATAGGTGAATTGTGATATACCATAAATTTCCAAATATGGGGTGGGTCCACTGGTCAAATTGATACTTTTGTAGCTCGTCTTCTATATTGGAAACCATGGATCCCATTATGGTGGCTGAGGGAAAATTACAAATTTTAAAGAATTTAATTTAGAATCTAAAATATCTAAAATAGTTATCATATATATGAAAATAAATTTTACAAATAAAATGACAAATTTTACAGTTAGTTTTTAAACCTGGTTCCGCCACCTAGCGCCAGTTTTGCTTTGATCGATTGCAAATGTCTGCCATACGTGGGCTTCCATTCACTTTCTGTGGCATGGACCAATTTTAAGTTAATTTTATTCGTCTGCATACTACTGAGATCTTAACATATGTTATCTGTAGGTTAGGGTTTCTGTAGCAGAAGAATCCTAACCAACAGTTTGCCACACCACAGAGAGTCAATAGAAGGCAAATGCAAGCAATTATAATAAAACTGGTGCTATATAGGTGGACCAAAAATTATTGGAACCGAATATATTTATATAGAATCGTAAATAATTTTGACCCACAGCTAATTTGAGACCCTGCCATTAATTGGGACCTACCTATTATCTGGAAAATTGCAGTATAAACAGGTGTTAAAATTAATAAGACATGGGTTTTTTTTGATATATATATATATATATATATATATATATATATATATATAAATACGTTATAATCAAAAAAAGGCTGGCATAAAATTCAGTTAAAATATATTAAAGCCTTGCAGGAAATAATTGCTTTTCTTAAATTTAAACTTCAGTAAGACCGATCCGATAGTAAATCAATGTAGATATTAAACGTCCAACATGTATTATTTTAATTTGAAAATAAAAATAAAATGAGATGAAAAATTGGCTCCTATTATGCAGCTGCAGGTAAAAAAAAAGGGGGTGGGGGTGCTTAAATGTCTTTCTCACTCTGATTTATGTACGATTTGTACAAGAATTACGATTCTCATTCAATGATATCTGTTCAGGGGGTCTTGAAACTAGTGTTATTATCTTCCCCCTCCAATGTTCTATTAAGTAAATACACAGTAATAAAACTGCCACAAACCTTAGCAATTAAAATAGCTTCAGAATGGATCCAGGGTTTTTAATGCAATCTATTGCTTTGATATATACACTTTTGTACATACCGGTACTTTTAGTACGCTGAAGCAGCAAATTTCAGCAATGAAAACAAGCATTTTACTAGAGCGCTTTTACTTCTAACACGAAATGAGAAAAGATATGCTTAATAGAAAAAGGAGGGAATTTTGAATATAAACTTGATCTTATCTCACAAAAAAATTGCCTTTCAAACTTAAAAAGCCATCTGTGATGAATATAGTTTAGACTGTACTATAAAGTAGTGGTCCATGATGAATGCTAAATGACATAAATTGCTGGGTTTTTTTGTAATGAGATGCATTTTGGGAAATGTCCGAAGAACTTTTAAAAGGGGAATAGTAAATGAGTAAAACCAGAGTATATTTTAAGCATATAATGTAACATTGTTCATTGGATAACATTATAGTAAGGTATACTATAATATTATCCAATGCATTTTTTATTTTCACTTTTTTTGATAATTTTTTTTAAAGGAAAGCAATTTCAAGAATACTTCTTATACTTTCCATATGTCCTAAGATGGCCCTACAGTTTGCAATTAAGAAAGTTACATAGTGCAACATAAACAATATGGCGACGTGGAATGGGTCAAATGTAAAATAAAAATTAATTTGAAACTTAATTGGTTAAAAATTACCCTCTTATAACTTCAATAATGTAATAAATCTCCTCAAAAACTGAAATCGGTTACCTGCATGCATAATATTATACTGTAGCATTCCAACGACATTAATTGCTTTAAGGGAAAGACCCACTTTGAAAGAATTGGGTTGAAGGAAAATCAGCATGAAAAATCATAAAATTCATGGAAATTCCAATTTGATTTGAGCCTATACCAATCATTAAAGAAAATTTCCCGAATATATGGATTTGGATGAAGATACAAAACCCAAATAGGCGCCATTTTACCGACGGTATGTAGCGTCCTCTACTGGTTAAAAGGCGTCAGTTCTCATGCGACACGTACACACGCATGACCTAGAGGGCACCACCAACTATCGGTGTCTGCAGAAATCTGTGGAAAAATGGCGCCTAATGTATATTTGGCAAACGTTGTGATTTCTTCAATATGAAAAATCTGCAGTAATTATTATTGTAACAGACATTCATATTTCTAGTAAGTGTGAAAATTTTAAATATAACTTGTTACAAAGTGGGAGTTTCCCTTTAAAGGCAGAAACCATATCATAGCATACATATACGAAACAATTTTTATACTATTATATAACGATAGACAGAGATTTAAAAAAAATATATAGACATATATGTATAACAGAGATGTTGGTGCCATTTAATAGCCGAATCCGACCATTTGTATCTAAAGCAGTTTTTATTGGACTTGGGAGTGAACCCATAATGTTATGCATTAATAGTAAAACCCCATCTTTTATTATTGGAATAGACATTCAGAGCATACAACCAGATTTCCGCAAAAGTGAAATTTATACATTTCGGATATCATTACTGGTTAAATTTTACATGCATTTTTTTTTTAAAGTTTATTGGCTGCATTTACCCGCATGGTTTGTTTGATACACGTTTTTTAATGCTTCAGTAAAAATTCGTCTGGCAGAAAAATATACACAAAGCCACGTATTATGTGGAACAGAAAAACATGCAAAATATCATTTTCTGCTACATAATTAAAGGAAATGTTCACAACAAAACATGCCTTTTTTATTATTTGAAATTTTTAGGCAAAGTAATGAAGTTTTGCAGCACAGTTTTTGATAATAAAATTGGTAGCTCCCTCTATGACATGCACGTCTACGTGTTTCTTTATCACTGATGCCTTTTATCCAGTAGAGGGCGCTGCACACAGTCAGTAAAATGGTGCCTAATTGGGCTTTCTATTTTCATCCAAATCCCTGTACGTTTTCCTAACTTCTTTCAAAGTGGGACTATCCCTTAAATAAATCCAAAAGGCAAGAATTGCATTTGTTTAAAATATTTTGTAATTAAAGCATACCCACAAATAAACCCACAAAGGGTTTGTCCAGAAATAAAGTTTTTCATAAAAAGTCCCCTATACTCTCCCCCTTCCCCTGAGCTTAAACCACCAGTGAGCCCCAATATCCCTCCAATGTTATCCCCTACATTTTGGTAGGGCCCTAGACAGACCTTATATGTCATAGACATCTAGGGTTAAAGTTGAACGTGAAACACGATAGCCTAATCAAGCTTAGACTAATAATGCAAATTTGTTTTTGTTTAACAAACACAATTGCTTCTATTCAGTTGATTGTTTGTTATTGCTGTCTATATAATCGTACATCACATTAACACTTTATTTGAGCCATTTAACTTATTAAAACAAACGAGCAATTTATTTTTTATAAATATTGCATTCTGTTCAAAGAGACCGAATTAAAATAAACTGAAATAGAAAACCTTGCATTACAATTTAAAGCAAACCAATAGTCTGAGGTGTATTTATCCCTGTTGTCACCCTCCTCACTTTCCACCCCCAGTTCCCCCCCCCTTTCGTATTATAACAACAGAAATTACAGTCCATTTGTTCACAGATTCAATTATCATTCAAAAACCATGCAGATTAGACTTCTTGGAAGCCATTTTGATTTTTGCAAAAAGTTAGCTTATTTTCGATTAAATCTCTAAGACATTGTAATGGATCATTGTAATACAATGTACATTAATAATGGGTCCATTTACTACTGATAATCAATATATTTTAACCATGCAGGAACAATCCACAAATTTCAATCCACAAAAACAATCCACAATAACCAGTGGCATTTTTGGAGGAATTAGTGCCAGGCTTAAATCCCCCTCCCCCCCAAATACTATAAATTAAAGTGTGCAATGAAATCTCGTATTTTGTGACTTATAACCTAGATTTTTGCATTATACAATATGCTGGAAGAGAAAGTATTTCTTTGGGTAAATTTTGAATGAATTGCAGCTGAATAAATATAAATACAAGCCTAAGACATCTAAGCTTCCCTAAATTAGGTGAATCAAAACCAACTGTTGTTGCTTTATAAAGGTTTTACAGATAATGTGTTTGTTATTTGAATTTATGCATAAGGAAAACAAAATTCTTAATTAATCTTAATTAGAGAAACTCAGCTTAATTTGAAGTAGCTTAAATGAACCAAAATGTCCTCTCTCTATCTTGCTTGCCTCTCTATGACGTCAACTAGAATGCTTCAACTATATGGGTGAGTATATAGTATGGCACCATATTATATAGTTGCCCTATATGTGTTACTATTTATATCATTTTTTAAATTATTTAAAATGATGTTATTGGAAATTTAATTTTTATAAATTAAAGGGAAAATCCCACTTTAAAACAAGTGATATTTGAGTTGTTCACACTTACTAGATATGAATGGATGTGACAATAATAAGTGCAGCAAAGTTTCAATATTGAAGAAATCACGACGTCTAAAAATACATTTAAGGCGCCATTTTCCCATAGATTTCAGCAGACACTGAAAGTTGGTGGCTCCCTCTAGGACATACATGTCTATGTGATTCATGGGAACTGATGCCTTTTATCCAGTAGAGGGTGCTACGTACATACTGTCAGTAAAATGATGCTTATTTGGGGGTTCTGCTAAAGCCACACTCTTGATATTTGGCTAACTTATTTCTTATATTTGTGAATGCATTAAACTAATTCCAGGTGAATGTTATAGGTTAATTTAAGGTAAACTTTAAATATTATTTCAAAATGGTGTTAAGGCGGAAAAGATTTCTTGCCTGTTGAATACATAAACGATTTCATAGGATTGTTATTTATAAATTATAAAAACGCAGGAAACGAGTTCAAGTACGTGAAAATCCGTCTGTTTTTCAAGAAGAACAGTTCTGTTTTTTATGATTAAAATATAAAATAGGTTTCTGGGTGGCAAAAAAACACCCTATTATTACTCACGACCAGGATGAAAGAAAAACCAGATGAGATAAAGTTTGCCAAGTGAGTCAAGGTTTACTAGCAATTGGATTAATTTACCAAAGGTGGCCATCTTTTAGTAATTTTTCATAAATTTATAATAATTGAAGAGATAGTAAATTGGTAAATAGTAATTAACAAATCACTTGTAGATTCAATTAATGCCCACGTAACTTAACCTACTTCATAATGTCAAGAATCTGAAGCTAACTACCCAGCTAATTACTCAGTTTAAAAAATGCAAAAACAAAAATTCTTAAAGGGAAAGTCCCACTTTGTAACAAGGGGTATTTAAGTTGTGCACACTTACTAGATATGAACGGCTGTGACAATAAAAATTTAAGCAGAGTTTCAATTTGGAAGAAATCACGACTTTTTGCCAAATACAAGTTAGGCGCCATTTTTCCACAAATTTCAGCAGAAAATGATAGTTAGTGGCGCCCTCTGGGACATGCATGTCTACGTGTTTCATGAGAACTGATATCCAGTAGAGGGCGTTACAATCTGCCAGTAAAATGGTGTTTGTTTGGGTTTTGCATTTTCACCCAAATCCATATATTTAGGGCATTTTATTTTATGATTGATAAGCTCAAATCAACTTGTAATTTCCATAAATTTTATAATTTTCATGCTCTGTTTCCTGCAATCCACTTCTTTAAAAGTGGGACCTTCCCTTTAAAATTTTCGGAAAAGTAAAACGTTAAAAATTGGGGTTTTTTTGTACTTAATTTTTATCAAGATTTCAAAAATATATATTCTTAGATTTGAAATCATTATTTTAAAGAAAATATACGGTTTAAACTAAATGATTTAAAATAATTACTTTCGTGCTGTTACGAGCGTAAGCCTGGCATGTTAAAAAAAATTAGGTTTTACATGATGTTCGAAAACATGTTTTAGGAGCAAAAAACTAAATTTAACATATGTTTACTACTGCCAATAAAATCTGCTACGTAGTAACTTTTCAACAATTAAAAATGGTCTGCAATTACATTTTGGCAGAAGCAGCTACTTTTGTACCTATTGCTTGATTGTTCCTAGAAATTCAAGGCAAGGTTATACTTGAATTTTACACAAGATGCCATCGTTTACATTACTGTTGACGTCACTTGAGTTCTTGTATAAGGAGAGTGCACCCAAGAAGAGAAGATAGAAGCACTGCTTTTCGTTAAAAAACAGATTACACGGTCCAAAATGTTTAAAAAAGTACAAGTAGACAGATAATCAAACACCAGAATAACCCACGTTTTCATACACAATATTTTCTTATCATAAATAATATGAAGTTTTCCAAAAACAGAAGTATGTATAAGAAAACGAATTCCCATGAAATAGATATTTAAAAATTGAGGAATAACAAAAATGAATGAAAAAAAAAATCCCTATTTTTAGGCTTGCCTGAAAGGCATGGAAGCTAGCAGTGATTGCGTGCTTTCAGGGGATCAATAATTAATAATTGTGCACAGGATGATATACCCAAAATACACACGATACTCAGAAAACACTGAACTATATATTGCAGATCTACTTAAATTTATAAACAAAGTAGAATCTGTATTTCTGTAAAATTGCAAATATAATCCATTTAAAATTATCTTAATTTTTACCTTGCATAAACATACCGTAATGCAAATGTCAACAGTACAATCTGCATTCAGAAGACCTTTATTGCTCAATTGTAAAAGGCTTAAAACTTTGACCTGCATAATTAAAAAGTTCACAAATAACTCATTATAAATATAAATTGTAATTAGTGTTTAATTTAAACATTTTTAATATATATTTTCAAGCAAATTTGAAGCAAAATGATCCACCAGTACGAGTATTCAAGTATTTTCTGTTATTAAAGGGAAAGTCCCACTTTGGAGGAAGATGGTTGTAGGAGGAAGAGCATTATAAATTAAGAAAGGCATGAAAATTGCAATTTGATTTGACCCTACCAATCAATAAATAAAATGTCCTGAATGCAAGGATTTGGTTGAAAATGCAAAGCCTAAGTGGGCACCATTTTACTGACAGTATGTAGCGCCCTCTACTGGATAAAAGGCCTCAGTTGTCATGAAAGAAGTACATATGCATGTCCTATAGAGGGCGCCATTAATTTCAATGTTAGCTAAAATCTATGGAAAAATTATGCAAAAAGTGTATTTGGCAAATGTGGTGAATTCTTCAATATTAAAACTCTGTTGCAATTATTATTGACACAGTCATTCATATCTAGTAAGTGAGTACAATTTAAATATTACTTGCTACAAGGTGGGACTTTCCTTTAACCTAGCTGCCAAACAAAACTTCTTAAATAATTTGTATCAACAATTTCCAAGTCATATTAGCTTTCACCAGATATTGAGGAAAAAATAAGATTTTTTCCGGTATTATTTCACGAGGATCCTAACCGGTGTAAAACCTTATCAAAGCAAACCAATAAAAGCAATAAAAACTAACATCGTGTAGAAATTGATGCTCCAATTGTCAGCAATGGTCCATAGCAATATGTCTTTTAATGGCAAAAAAGCAGTAAAGAGATTAAAAAAGGAGAAATTAGCAGAAACATAATTAAACCGCAGTCACAGATAAAATAATGGATAATGGACCATTTGTGGAAATATTGCCATCATCACTGCTCCATTAAGCAGATCATATAATCAATAATGCCATTTTTTATTTTCATGCCGGCTTCTCATCACAAAGAAAAATGCATGCATAATATCCGATCATGATTTTTATGAATATCATTTGTGGGTTAATTTTATTTGTGTCCTTGCATCTATTTCTGCAGAAGCTATAAACCCTTTTAAAAACAAAAGTCATGAAAAGTAATTATATAACTACTAGCTGATATTCACAAAGTTACACGTAAGTTGTACAAATATGCAAAAATATACATAACATAATTCCAGAAAGACAATTTTTTAATAATTTATCAAAAACCAGCAGTGATTTCGTATCTATTATCATTAGGAATAATTACTTTTCACTATATTAAAATTAAAAATAACATTGTAAAACTTGAAATGTTTTTCTATGCATTATTGCACAGAAGGAAAGTGAAGCCAAACTTGAATGATTTTAATGATCGATGAACTTTTCCCCCATTACTAACAGATGGCGCTAAAAGTTTCTGGGATTTTTCATTCAATTATTTCTGTGGTCAAGCAGTATGGTACTGGCCATGTTTTTCATAAAATTTATGATTTCTCATTAATGTTAATAATATTTCAAATCAATAGAGCTTGATGTACTAATAAGTTAAAGGGAAAGTCCCACTTTGTAACGAGTGCTATTCAAGTTGCTCACACTTACTAGATATGATATACGCGAATAGCTGTGACAATAATAATTGCAGCAGAATTTCCATATATTGAAGAAGTTACGCATGTTCGGCGCCATTTTTCTATAGATTTCAGCAGGCACTAAAAGTTGGTAGCGCCCTCTAGAGCATGTATGTCTACGTGTTTAATAAGAGCTGATGCCTTTTATCCCGCAGAGGGCACTACATACTGTCAGTAAAATGGTGCCTATTTGGGCATAATGTTTTCACCCAAATCCATGTATTCAGGACATTTTATTTAATGATGGGTGGGCTCAAATCAAATTGCAATTTCCATGCCTTTCCTAATTTTTATTCTCTTCCTCTTACAACCCAATTCTTTCAAAGTGGGACTTTCCCTTTAAGCTCTCTTGTAAAATACACTGAATTAAATAGAAACGAAGAGGCAATTTATTGACTATAGGCTAGTACTGTGATACTTGAAATTTTCCAGCCTTAATTTGCCTGACATATCCAGTCTTTACTAACTTTCCTGCATGGTCATTTACAATGTACCATCATAAGAAGTGCAATCATGGCTATAAAAGTATCCATTTAATAAAATAAATTTTATGTAAATAAATACAGACTAATAGAGAGTGCATTTTTTACATATTTAATTCACTTCTAAGATTTCTGATTTGCCCCTCGTTACAAGTAGCAACCTCTATTAAACTCTAGGGACCAAAATAAGCTAAAATAAGATTCAGTCAAAATATTTCTCCTTTAAAGTCTAATCTTACCAACTATTTTTTTCTTTTCTTTCTAGGAATGAAGTAGACAAACACATTGGAAAATGAACACACACATGAGACCCGGTGTGTAACAGTAAACTGAGTGCATAAAATCTCGCCGACATACGAAAAAAAAAAATATGTGGATACCAGAGCTTATAATAACTCAGCTTGGAGTCAATGAACATTATGACATGAGAAACACAATATTAGCTTAATGGAGGATGAGAAAAATCTCATCCAACCAAAATCGAACATACTTTGAACTTTCAAAATAAACTTCCACGTCCAATTCATTTCCTATTAAGAAATTAACAATGTCGGAAATTGCCCATATTCACTAAATGTTATTCGAAATCAAATGTAATTAATTCGTGCCATTGTAATTAAACGAGACCTTATGAGATGCCAACTATAGAAACCACACAAAAAAACAGGGAATCCATTGCTAACAAACGGAAGAAGAACTTTGCAACATTGCTGTTTTTTATGTAGTCGAAAATAGTCAAAAGCGTAGGGTTAATTATTCAATAAAAAATCTCTCATTATTCTTTACAGCCTCTAAATTGTGCAAACAAAAATCCCCCAGCATTTTGGTGGTAAACGTACAGCTTGTTCAAATGGATGTTTTAGGATCATACAATTAAAATTGAATCTGAATTATAGTTTTATTATAAATTTTTTTAATCGAAATTCATCTTATTATAGAAATTGTATCTAATGCAATTTGTACAGACTGAATAAGTTAAAACCAAGATGGCGCCCATACATGTTCTCATGCACTTTCTAGTACTAAAGTAAATAATACTAATAATATAAGGTTATAACTTAATGGGATTATGAAAACTTCTTAATTTGAGCATGTTTTCACTGGTATATATTATTAAACCTTTGCCTGACTTTTCAAACATTTTCGTCTAAATAAAATGTTGTAATTATCTTAGAAATAAAATAAGCAGTCTTATTAAGTAAGTGTCATGAACTTATAACTTTTAAAAGGATATCAGGCATATTTTGGCATTATGACCGTGTAACCATTTGAACACATCATGGTCTGAAGCTGGTTTTTGTGGTAGCCTCTATATAGTTTGGGTGTGCAGGATCACAATGCAAGATAACAAAAAGGGTTACCCATTTGTTATCAACCAAAATTGGTATTGTACCAAATGAGATCCCAGAAAATTGGATCACAATGCCAAAATAACCCTATTATATACAACATCAAAGTGAAGCTTAGGATCCACCGAACAGAATCTACATACAGAAAAAAACAAAAAAACAACTTTAAATTCGTTTTCTAATGAAGTTCTGATGTGTACAGTTGCTCCATCTTTTGACAATATTGGAAAATATCATCATTAACGTCATAGCAGGTTTAGTAGGTTTACAATTAGTTACAGGCATGCAGGAAAGTTCAGCAGAAAAGAAACAAAAAATAGCACTAAACATCAAACCCACAACTTTGTTTTTCATTCATTATAACAGAATCTGCTCAATGCATTCTAGTCCTTACATGACATTTTCCATGCATGCATAAGACATTAAATTCTAGTAAATTCCAGAAATTACTTGGCAGCAATCATTTTAAATGACTTTCCCTGACCATCTTCCTTACCATGAAATAATAAATTACTAAAAACAAGGTTGTCAGATATTTACCAGAAGTCATTTAGGAATTAATTTATTTGAAAAAATGTTCAGTTTTCTCATTGCAGTAAGTTAATTGTGGAGCCATCATGCATGGAATTGCCATTCCATGTGCTGCATAATGTGTTCTAGGATCTCGAATAGAGACATCCTCGCCACACTCCTTGCCAAAAAATGTCACTTTGACAATTTTCCAAAAGATTATCTCCGACAAGAATAAGGAAGACATCAAAGGTATTACGTCACAAAGGAAAGTGACGTATAATTGCACGCGGAAGTGAAAGACATGGATTAGGGCCAGATTTAGCTGAAGACTTCCCTATAAAAACAGTCCAGGACGATGCCTTATTAGTCTTTAAACACTTTCGATGCCAGTTTTGATAAAGGAAAATATCAGTTAAATCGAGTGAAAGTGATTGTTTGTTGTTGCTGTTGAGCAATATAAGAAGTTAAAAAAGTGAAAAGTGAGTTTAATTTTAGATAGTTTCATATGCATGGCTGTGCCATCCAATCACATTTAACTTCAGGCCACCATCAAAGGTCCTTTAACCTCTTTCTTAGAATAATAAAGGAAACCACGTTTTAACATTGGAATTGACATGAAGAGGCAAGAAAAAAAACTGTTTGATGCCATTTCCAACTAAGTTCCCGTAGTTTCTGTTTCCTTTTGCACTTTTTATAATAACTTTCCCCCTATCTGGAACCGATAAAGTATACATGGAAGAATGACTCGATGTGATGTTTGCCAAGAAATCAAACTATTCCCAATACTACATATAAAAACCCAAAAAAAACCGCGAGAAAAAAACCCATATGAACTTTAAGATCTTGTAGACACAATATGGGCACCCAGCAGGACAGTCTGTAGAGATCTAAAGTTAGTTCATCCACTTCCTTCAATGGTCATTATTGGTTAGGTCCACTCTGCATGTGACCATATTGCCATTGATGACCAAACTTCCTCATCAACAATGGCAATTGCAAAAATAAAAATTAAAGATGACCATTTGGTTGAATAATGCTAGCCACAAGCTTTCCAACTTGTGAACAGTAGCTATTTATAACTATTGTCCAAAAGTAAAAGCGATATTTTATGATATGAATTGACATGAGTAAATATTATTTAAACATTTCCCTTATCGCTATGAAACACATGGTGCAAAAAATGCAGCTTTTACTCCCCCCCTTCCCCTCTGCCCTTACAAGCTTTGTTATAAATATTCAAATTTTTTAGTAATCTGATCTGTGATAAAACTAAATTTTACAAAAGCGATAATTTAAAATGGTGCCACCACATTTTGTAAAATTAAATATTCTCATAGATTTATGATGGACTTTTTTAATGAGAAAATATGCAGTAATGATTGAACGTTCCCTATTACGTTCTGCAAAATTCAAATTGGAAAAAGATTAACTGAAATTTGAGACAAGAAGACCCACTTAATTGTGCTTTCTGGACAATCAGACTTTGCCTTAACAAACATTTCATTAAAAGCTGTACTTTTCTATGCATGGTAAGCATGCATCTCATAAAAATTGAATTTTTCATATTAACATTTCTATTCCTTCATTTAAGGGGGCTGTCCACACTTTTAAAAAATGCATGCTCCTATGGGACTCTCCATGTTAAATAAAAGTACAAATTAATCAATAATGGCTAAACATAAATTGACGGGGTTTGATTTACTAAAACTTGATGCATGATTTTTTTGTTTATCTGCCCCGTGAGCCGTACAATCGGGCAAAATGTGGCGAAAACTCAATGGTAAACTTTGAACTTCGATAAATAAATATAAAATGCTCGTAATAATAAAATCGATCTTATACATTTTGTAGTAAATTAAACAAGCTTTCCAAAAAATCAAACCCCATCTTTATCCGCTCGGCCAATATTGAGATCCGTTCAATTTTGTGTAAAAATTTCACGTCTATGTAAAATAGCATGGGAAAACGGAACAGTCTACTTTGAAAATCGATAACTACATTCAGAATGCATGTGACGTCATAATCATGCATCAGTATTTAGTAAAATTAATAATCTTTTAAAAAATTCAAACATCATCTTTGAACTTTTACCCGTTCTTGAGTTATATCAGTTTGAAGAAAACGAATTTAACATTGAAATCCCCATAGGCCCTCGCTGTTAAAAGTGTGGACAGCCCCCTTAACTGGATTTTGAGACAAGAAGACCCACTTGTGCTTTCTGGGGAACGAATTGCATTAGTAAATCACTAACAATCAGACTTTGCCTTAGCAAACATTTCATTAAAAGCTGTACTTTTCTATTCATGGTAAGCATGCATCTCATAAAAATTGAATTTTTCATATTAACTCTTTCTATTCCTTCATTTAACCATCACTTACAAAGTGAGACTTTCCCTTTAATCTTATAAGCACAAACTATTCTAAAAACAACTGAGATATTCAACTTATTTTATAAAAGTTTAACTCATTTTTTTTTATTTTTACAAAAATTGTCAGAATAATTAGCAATCAGCCCCAAATTAAAAATCAATTTTATTTAATTAAAATCGACGTGAAAAACACTATTCGCATTTCTTATACATTGTATAGATCAAAAAGTTGCACTTTTGGTTATTTCCTATTTTTATGAGCTATCCTTCAACATAATTTTAAGAGCAATAATAATAATAATTTATAGAGCAAAAAGCCTTATCAAAATTCCATAGATTTACAAAAACATCAGTTCGGCTTCAGAAGGCTCGAGTAGCCTACATACAAAATGAAAATGCAAAAAAAAAAAAAAAAAAATCTATAGAACAGACTGTAATAGTATATTTATTTTCCCCCATCAGCTCTCATTTCATAATTTCAAATGAAATTAAGCGTGTATAAAAGCTAACAAAAGATAAATACTTAAAATTTACCGTTCAATCATGTGACTTCCTTAAGGGGGCTGTCCACACTTTTAGAAAATGCATGCTCCTATGGGAATCTCCATGTGAACTACCGGTACACATTAATCGATAATGGCTTATCATAAATTGACGGGGTTTGATTTTTTATGAAGGACAATTACATTTACTAAAACTTGATGTATTCTTTTTTGTTATTACGTGCATTTTATATTTATTTATCGAATTTCAAAGTTTCCCGCCATTTTTTTCGCCACATTTTGC
>JAQIXP010001861.1:0-16786 GCA_034700285.1 Proteroiulus fuscus | reverse complement strand
ATGTCAGAAAGTTGGGGGGGGGGGGGGCAAATGTCCCTCCCCCCAAAATGACGCCCTGACTGCCCACAGTTTTAATATCATCCCCCCCCAAATAAAAAAAAATTCCACCATAAATGATTCCATAATCTCTGATCGAGATGCAAAAAAAAAAGTTTTATGTAAAGCTGCAGTAAATTCTTTGCCTAAAATTGTGAATCAAGAATTGCATTAAAACTACATAAATACCAGAAAAGTTTTTTTTGGGTTTTAGAACTGTAGTTAAACAATGGCCATACAGTTGTACAAACTATAGTAAACAGTGTCACAAAATTGCTGCAGTATCCCACATTTTTTCATCAGTTTGTGCATGGTTTGTGTCTCATAATTAGAAAAGCTGCAGAAATTCTAGTTTACTGTGGAACATATTTTGTTGGGTAATTATATTTTGCATCAGCTATTTTTTAATAAATGTGTACTGGACTGATTTTCTACAGGATTCCTCAAGAATTATGGTTAGATGCACATGATGAACCAACTGCCAGTTTATACACTTTTTCTCAGTGTATTATACTTGCCGATTTGCACGGAGATGGCGATCATAAACTAATCATTGCAGATCTTGGAAATGGGGTAGCAAATATGAAATTGAAAATATACAAAGGTAATTTTTGCAATAGTGATCGAACACCTATATGTTATGTAAAATTTCTCTTCTGAATGCTCTATCTGCTTCACCAATATTACTAGGAACCAGTATTGTTAATGAAAGTACCTTAATTGATATTCCCACTGCAGTTGTTGGATTTCATATGGATACCTTAGAACCGAGAGTTCCAGGTACTCTCACTAAAGTGTTACCATTAATTGTAAAATCAACTGTCAATTGAGTTTTAATTTTGTAAATATTCCCTGTTCCAGCTATTGGAGTGGCTTCTGGGGCGCATATTTACATTTATAAAAATATGAGGCCCTATTTTAAATTTACTCTCCCATCACTCGATATCAATCCTGCCGAACAAGACATTTGGAATCAAGCAAAGGCGGTAAGTTAATGGTACTGAATCTCGTCGGAGGTTATGCAGAATATTAATCACATTATTTTAGGATAAAATAGACGTCATTACTCTCAGAGAAGTACTAGAAGGCATCAGGTATAGGCATTGCATTTTATTTAATCAAATTGCAAAATGGTATTTGCCTTTAACATTTAAACTGTTTTTACAATACAGAAATGATATTGGGGAGGCAAATTTGACAACACGATCACAAAAGTGGGTCTAGTTATTAAAAAGTAAGCAAACATAAGTTAAAAATTATTCATTCATTTGATATTTAAAATTGCAGGTTTTTAATGATTGATCCAGAGGAAATGGTGCCTTTTGCAAATACGCACAAATTGCAGCCTTTGAAAAAACAAGTAGGTATGCATGTGTATGCTGATTATTTTGGACATCTTATTGATACCTTTATTCTTCAGACAATGATAACATGTCTCAGCACTTTGAAAAAATCTATGTATGATGATGACGCCATTAGCTGCCTTGTTCTTGGAACCGAAAGCCAAAGCATCTATATTTTAGATCCTCAAGCATTCACTATATTAAGCACTGTACGTTTGTGTGTTCTTGTATTTTTAGAACCAAACCATGGATTATTGGAAGTTTTCTTAAATTGAAATTTATTTTAAATAGGCTTCTCTCTCCTCGCCTCCGGTGTTTTTATCTGTTATAGGCTTGTTCGATGTAGAATATCGTATCACTGTAACTTGTAGAGATGGTTGCATTTATTCTTTAAAAAGGTACTAAATTATTGTTATAAGTTACTTTATAAAATTTTATAATTTTTAGCCTAAATTTACTTGAATAATTAATAATGAATGTATTTGAATTTAACTTGTAAATTATGCTGATGAATTATGCTTAGAAATTCAATTTAAAGATGATGTCACCACTTTATGACATTGGAGTATCCTCCTAAATGTGGGATAACCCCCCTACCAAATGGCATCATTATATGCTGATCCTAGGTTACTGAGTTGAATTGAATTGTATGCTCTTGAAATGTTTATTTTCTAGGGGTAGCAAAGAAGCTCAGTTGTGCATTGAATTGGCATATCATCCAATATCAGTAGTAACTATTGGGAAAAACATTGTTGTCGGATGTACAGATGCCACTTTGCAGAGTTACAGCACGAAGGTTAGTAAAAGTATCTTATATATTAATATTCAAAGATGTACGTGATAAATAACAAGTAATATTTTAAACGTTATAATATATCACAAATATTCTGATATTCCAGGGAAAGCAAATGTGGCGTCAGAAATTACCCGCCAGTATCACTGCGATGGAAGTGTTGGAACTCCGTATCATCGGAATGACAGTTTTAGCCGTAGCTATGGACAATTGCAAAGTCTTTTTCTTTTCGGAGAAATTTAAAGTGGGAGAACTCGCCACCCAAGACGCGATCATAGCCATGAAATTTGGTAGGTTTGGAAGAGAGGACAGTACTTTGATCTTGGTGTCCAAAGGTAGGGATTTTGAAAATTGCTACTTCATATTTAAATTTTATGGACCTGGCTAATACATAAGCAAGACCATATTTTTAGATGGCAGCTTATCAATAAAGATCTTGAAAAGAACAGCTCGATTTGAATTACAAGACTGGCCTGCAGGAGCCAAGGCTGCACCCCCGGCAAAATTAAATGTTCCAAGAAGAACCAAATTGTTCGTCGACCAAACAATGAGGGAAAGAGAGAATTCACTAGGTATAACCATTCTCGCTGTGATGATTATGATTTAAAATTATTTGATTTAATTCGAAACCCTTTCATTTTTTATTGACACATGACAAATTCCATCGTTTGGAAATTAAGTGATGCACAGAGTTTATCAACAAGATTTGTACAAGTTGCGGCTAAATACAGCACGCTGTTTTGTAGAAGCTTTGGAATCCAGTTTGAATCCGGTGTCGACAGATCCTCAAGATCCAATTAAGGTATCAGCACGGGTATGTGTCAACTAGATAAATAAATAACTAGTTGAAATGAATTTTTCACTGACTATTCATATATTAAAATCATTATTTACTATCAGGTGCAAGGTTTAGGACCCACGTTCTGTTTAAAGGTTGAACTCCAAAACACATCGGACAAGAAAATCTCATCAGATTTGGCAATAACCTTTATGTGGGATACAAAAGTTTATTCTGTTGACAAGAGCCTTATACGGGTAAGTAGTGTCTATAATGGGTTTCTACCCAGGGCTTTTTATTTCACAAGCTTTAACAAGTATGGAGTAGAGGCACGGGTATTTTCCCATTAACCTTTTTTTGTATGCCTCTACTTTGGAGGATAGTCTGGTTGTGTGGTTGACTAAACATTTTTAACGACACCATTCTGACATTGACCTGGAGGAACTAAGGACAACAACAAAAAATGCCTAAATCAAGGCAAACAAATTTAGAACTAGGCAGGAATGTTAAGGATTAAGTACATAGTGTAGCTTTGAATTCAAGGATTGATCAAATGTCTATTGTCATATTATCAAAATTTAGTAATTTTTCAAAAATTTAATATAGTCCATTTAGTTTTCTCAAGGCCTGCTTAAAAATGCTGTAGTTTATTTTGTGAGTTGCTAATTTACACATTTAACTAGTTGAAATATTTGTTAGCAGAAACAAAAATTATTAAAATAGTACTATTAATACCTGTAATAATCCAATAGACATGAATAAACTTAACATTTTCCATGATCAAAATCATGCAGGATTCGAGTACTGGTATCTAAGGATTCTTAGATTTAATGTGATTTTGTATTCCAGGCTGTGCATACTCATTAACCCATTTTCAACCATGCAGCCATGAAAACTAACCATGTGTATTTTATTTTCCAGGTACCACTTCTAGTTCCAGGAATTCCGTATGTTTTCCAAACAATGATAAAGAGCATTTCAGATCTCGCCATAACAAACACTATCAAAGTAAGTTGCAAATTATGCATACATTTTCCCATAAGTAATTCTGACTACTATGAAATTAATATTTTTTAACAGGTTTTGGTTTTTAAAATGGGACAGCTGTCACCTTTAGTTACAGCTATAGTAAGCATGCCAATTAGTGAACCAATAACTGCAAATGACGCATAAGACTACACGTTAAACTACACTCATTGCATCATGTGAATATTAAAAATAGTTTTAACACTAAATGAACACATACAAAGAGAAAATATTACGTGACTTATTTTATTAAGGATATTTCATTTGGAAAATTATCCAGTAGTTCATAGATTTGCTGACAAAATACAAAGTTCAAAATTTATTTACATGAGTTAACTGAAAAGCAAAGACCCTTTTTGAAAGAGCCAAAAATTGCTTATAGCATTATTATAATTAGTTGAAACTACTGTGCTAGACAAGCTGAGTGCATCAATGTCTAAATTCATACTGCAGTTTTCTTTGGCCTGCAAAGTGCAGAAGTTAAATTTATTTTAATCCAATTTTTGTGATTAACTCTTGAGCTTTGGCAACATATGCCTTCTTTGCATCTTCTTGGGAAGTTCCTGAAAATATTTAACGGTATTAAGTCAGATTTTGATCATGTGGTTGACTTCTAATGGAACTGACATTGTGAAAAACTTACCTTTCTTTGCATCCCATGCATCCCACTTAGCTTTGCCTTTTAGGTCCAACATTCCAGGCCGAGCTATAGTTGAAGATTCCACAATGGAAAACATCAACAAAATTGATAGTACAAGAATACCCCAGTTAAATTGGAAATGGATTATTAATTACAAGTGTTACAGTCCCCAACTGATCCTTGCTTGAAGAGAGCGTAGATCTCTAGAAGTTCCTGATCTGTTGGACTGGATTTCAGGTTGCGAACATCCTCGGCAGCCTTGTTGAATTGCTACATTAGAAATACATGGAAAAACGTTTTAACAGGAAATTAGGCAGAAAGGAGAAAATTTAGATGTACTTCACATCAGCTGTATTTAATGCTAGTTTGTATTTATAGGTTGTATATCGCATATTCAATATAAAAATCAGGAACAAAAATTATTTTGCTATGTGGCGCTTCACGACACTTTCATAGAAAATTCCCTGGTCAATTTAATTCTTTTAACTTGATGAATCAAAACATGTTAGATTTTACTGCATAATAAGGCACATTACCAAGATACGTGTATGGATTTTTTATAGTAAAATTGGCGAGTTAATAAAGTACACAAATAGTTTCCATGGAGGATAAACTACTCCAATATTGGAAAATCATTAATATTAAAACCTTGTAAGTAACAATCAATAATAATTTAGGCATACTGAAAATCAATTTTTAATCCAGAAGGCATGAGATTTTTCAGGTGATATAGGAAAATAAAGAGGGAGAGGCTAATTTTTTTAACAATAGGTAACCCATGAGCATTTGTCACCATTTTAAAAAATTGTATAGAATTGGAAAGATACATGCCTTATTGAAGTTATAAAATTAAACAGCCTTGAAATTTAATATTGGTTTAGTCTTGGACAAACGTTTAATGTGCCTTCAATTTGTGTCACGCAAAACTGAAGGACTTCGTCAGAAGGTCAAATGTCCACTTATTTTGCATATGATGCGCAATCCTTGCACATTCCCGACAAAACGATTGCTCATACATGACCAATAGGGCGTAACCTTTGCACTCATCAAGCTTGGTAAGCTTATAATCATGATATGCAATAAATATTTTGTGCTAGAATGCCTTCTTTTAACTTCATAAAAACAAATTAACATTTATTAAAGGCATAATTAAACCCATTAGGCAAGTTTGCTGGCATTTCACGTACAATGAAGGAGGACCTACAGGTCACCGGCGTCAGCACGGCATAACGAAGGTATGCACATTTTAAGTACATTTTATCAACCATAAAATAATTAATTTAACATTGTTAACTAAAGTTCAACTTACCTCGTCAAGAGACATTTAAATATTGACAGCTTTTTCGTACTACACTTGATACAACAGCTTGGAAATCGAATAGCGTCCACGCGGTTGAAAAATCCACATATATATATATATAATGAATTTAACTGTTGCATGATGGGAAATATGTCATGGAAGCATATGATTGGTGCGTTTTACGATTACCTGTGCGTTTGGATTCGTTGATTTTTCCCTCCATTTTTTCCATTTGCTGTTTTAGAAAAAGCATTTTTACATATATTTGTTGTTGTTCATGACAAATGTGATTAATTAACATTTTTATCAATTAAAATAGCGTATTTTGTACATTTCTAAAGTTAATTCAGACGATCTACTTTATGGACTTGGTCCAATCCAAGATTAATTAGAAGGTCAAGAGTTTCAGGTGTTTTCAAATATCCGACAACTAGCCAATGGCGCATCCGTTGAGGATTGCAGGCGACATGTGGCATGCAAGGAAGTGAGTACACGTGTGGTGTTAGGTATCAAGGGTCAAAGGGTAAAGTGTCAAGTATTTAGCACTGATGAGTTTGAAGCGATTCACAATGCATCATGTCTGGTCAAGTAAACATTTTGGTCATGTAGAGCAAGAATGTAAATTTTTATAAAAAATGATGCCAATTAAAGGTCTCACATTATACGATTTTTTCAAGGTAAAGCACTCGTTATTACCTGAATTTATAATTTATCCGCCTCAGTATCAATTTGACACCTTATTTTCAAGCCTAATATGTCTATGAATATGAGCAATGAATGATATATTTAATAAATTGTTTCAATTTTTCAGATGCTAAAAAATGTTATTGGCAAATGGCCAAATGATATGCAACTGTCAAATGAGATTTAGTTTTCTACTATGAACGGTAATTCCATTATATCGATTTACTAAAGCTTATTACTTAATTAAATCTTGTCAAAGATTAAACCAGTACCTCGTCCAAGGCCTATACGTTCATACTAGTGTCTATGCCTGATCAAAATGGAGGAGTTGGTATATTTCTCTTCGATTTTCCTGGGACTTTGTGCTGTGATCTACTATTTAAATCACTGGTATAGAGGGCAAGTGCTCGACGACTTTTCAACACAACATGTATTTATCACGGGTACGGATACTGGATTTGGCAAAAAATTAGCCATCGAGTTGGATCGTAAGGGAGTTACCGTGTTTGCTGGTTGCTACACTCACAGTGGTGCGGAAGAACTTCGTAAGCTTGCTTCAAGTCAACTCAGAATCATAAGGATTGATGTTACAGACCAGAACAGTATCAATCAAGCCAAAGACTTGATCCAAAATGATCTTTTTCCAGATAAAGGTGGTTATTATTAATATTATATATATTGATGATAACATTTTAGATGATACGTTTTTATTAATTCACTGCTCAAATTCTTTTAAATTTGTTTTTGGGTCCTGCAGTGCCATAGCTGGGATATTTTAATACTTTCTAATTACTAATTTTATTAATTATATATATATTACAGGTCTTTGGGGCTTAGTGAATAATGCTGGAATATTTGGGGAGGTTTTTTTCGATTTTTGCACTGTGGAGGATTACAAGAAGGTGATGAGCGTCAATTTTTTCGGTACGATTTCAGTGACTGAAGCCTTCGTACCATTAATTAAAAAGTCGCGTGGGCGTATTGTCACCTTAATCAGTGTGTTTGGCAGAGGATCAGTAGGAATAACTCCTTACTGTTGCTCAAAATTTGCATTAGAGCCTTACTGCGATGGGCTCAGGTAAAGTTTGTTTAGGTATTAATGCAACAGCAGCAATATGCATTTCATTTTAAATGTGTAATTTTTTTTTAATAAGGAGAGCCATGAGTACATTTGGTGTACATGCTGCTATCATTGAGCCAGGATTTTTTAGGGAAACCTGTCTTACCAATAAATCTGTTCTGTATGAAGGATTTCAAAGGCAGTGGGGAAATCTCCCAGACACTACTAAAACTGAGTATGGAGAAGAATTTAAAGACAGCTGTAAGTTAACAATTTAAAGCTGCATTTTAAAATTGAATGTTGAATTGCTACATATAAACAAGTACAGGGTGTTCCAATGGAATTATGTTACATTTTTTAAATCTATACCAAGATCAACCTAATAAATATTTAGGACCATAGTTGCATGTAAATGATAGAGTACGAATGGCAGATTTGGGGGCATTTTGACCTTGTGGGGCTGTAACGACCGTTCCAGCATAAATTCACATCAGTTTAGTTCATAGCACAGGCAGGAAAATGCTGTATACAGTAACTGTTGCAGGAGCTGCATGTTTATCACCAAAAATTGTAATACTGGGTTAGGAATTTCATTAATGCAAAACATTTGCTGGCATGCACATTTGGCAGTATATATAGCCTATAATTTACTGGAATAGGAAGTCAGTTAGTTACTGCCACACCAGTTCAATCCAGTAATTCATTATATGATAAATATGCAGCATCTTTCTGCCTGTGCTGTAAACTGATTAAGAGTTAATGCTGTAACAGGTGTTATACAGCCACTCGATCAAGATTAAAAAATTACATCATCTGCCACAATTTGCATAAATTTCCCATTCGGAACCTGTCATTTACATGCAAGTATATGTTCATAGATATTTATTAGGTTGGTTGTAGGATCGATTTAAAAAGTGGGACATCCCACTGAAACACCCCGCACATGCATGGTATTGATTTTTGCATTGTTTTTTATCGTTCTAGATTTTAAGCTTTTTGAGCTATCATTCTCTTACTGGCCCTTTGCTAAACAGAATCGCATAGAGATGGTTACAAATGCCATTCAGCATGCCCTTTGTGCAAAAAATCCTAAATCCCGTTATCGCTGTGGCTACGATGCTTGGCCGTTCATATTGTTTTCAAACTGTTTGCCCGATTGGATTCTGGATTTTGTTGCTCGACTAACATCATCCTATAACAAAGTTGCAGCAAAAGTGTAGGTTAACAATCGAGTATTTTGATCACAATTTAAATTTATACAATCTATATTTAGAAAGGATGCTAGAAAGGTGGTGGACCATATACCTCCTGTGTAGGCCTATGCATTTGAAATTACTACAGCGGCTGGAAAAAAGACTACAATAAGATTTAGCGACCATAAAATAACTAGGTGAAATTATGTGACGACGTGTTTTCGAGCTTGCACATGCACTTAATGTTCTTACGGATAATAAAAATAGAACTGAATGATGTGTGCATTTTCTCTCTGCAAAAATTCTCATAAATTTCAAAAAACTGGTCTTAAGAGACCAGTCTCAGGGGTTCAAAAATAGGAAATAGTTATGATGATGGGCTCAAAAATTGGCAACATTAAAAACATTAACGACTGCAATCCAGATTGCGTTCGCGTACAAAATTCTCAATTGTGTACTTTATGTATTTTCGAGAAGAGAACGTCAGGTCGATTGTTGGACATTTAATGTCGCCTCTGTTGCTTTAATTGCCCTTAAAATTCCACCACCAAATAGCTTGCATAGGTTTGCTCTTTATCCGAAATCACGTATGTTCTAACAATGTGCCACCGGGAGAATCTTGGTAGGCCGTCCAAGAGGTACCGAGAGAATCTCAGTGGGCCGTCCAAGGGGCGCAACCTCAGCCACACGTACGATGGGCCACAGGTCCGACGGCTGGTCAGACATCGTGTTTCTGCCCCTGAGCTATGCCCCCTGGAGCCTCCCTCTAGGGGCTCTACTCCACGGCCCCCTCCTTTCCCTGAAACCTAACTCCCCCATGGCCACCATTTGCCTCTGAAAACACCCTCTTTTTAGAAAAAAAATTTCCAAAATAATGGGGGTTTCGACCCACACCCCTTTGGAAATCCTGGCTGTGCCACTGCATTGTATCATTACTATAGGTGGCGCTTTATGTTGTTGCCTGTAAACAATAAATAGCTGCTAGCAATAGTTTAAATTCTTTCATTTATGAGGACATTGAGATATTATTATTTACTTTTACTTGTTTGTAACAAAATTTAGGTTTAATTTGCCATTGCTTTTAATCTCTTATAGCTTTTAATGCTATAGTCTCATTATAAGTGTCACCTTTCGGTCATTTTAAAAGTTAATGGCATCATGAGGAAATCCGTAAGGTTAGGCCAAGAACGTAGAGGGCTACGCGCGAGCTCATTGACGCACTTCCTGTGTAAAGTTCTTGTATTTTCATTTTCGGAAAGGTCGTAAAATTGTGCTCTTGTTTTGTTAATTTTGTATTTAAACTAAAGGTAAGGAAAGTTTCTAATTTTTGAAAGCAAATATGAGTAACATTTCCTCATAAAAGTATATGTTACCTGTATTTACTTACAGTTTCTCATAATTTAAATCGAAGTAATCTGTTGGGCGATGGCAGCTAGGGTAAGCAAAATTTGAAGCACTTCATTCAAACTTATTCTGTGAAATTCTTTCCTATACTCTGTCTCACCTTAACTTGACCCTTTTGTACCATAGGAATACATTGAGCAGACAGGCTAAAAAAGGGTCAAGTTAAGGTGAGACAGAGTATATATACAACTGATTTTGAGTTAATTTAGTTAATCATCACTAAACCCACCTTTCATATGAATCTTTTAAATTTCTTAATCTGCGATAATCCATGCCATTTGATATTTTCACCAAAGGAGCCTCCTGTCTAGTGCATTAAACAGGGAGATACTAAACTGCATTCATTCATTCATTCATTTATTCACATCCATTCTTGCCTAATACACAACAAATACAACTTACCAAAATTACAAATTACAAATTACAATTTGGCAAGGCCTACGAGCCCATACAGGGCTCTTTGGCGGCCACTGCCCGACAGTGCATAAAAACATGCACTGTTCTGAAGACGTTTTTGTTCCGAAATAGAGGTCAGTGCGCGTGCATGTGCCAGCAAACCAACGTGCTTGGAGCCCCAATTTGGAACACAATATTTCTTGAAGACAGTGCAGCTTTAAACTACTAATTCTCTAAGCTTAATAAAACAGTAAAGAAATATTGGACGGCTGTTTGATAGATGACCAGTTGGCATTGTTAGAAAGTAAGGAGCTGGGGATGGCTAATAGAATGATAATAAGGCCCCCACCACCTTGTTATCTACCGATGGGATAAAAATAGGGATTTGGGTTGATGTAGGTAACTAGATGTACTTAAAACGTACCGATATCGGCCTACGCGTAGTATAAAAGATTAATGGGAGTTTTGTAGATGTCTGATGCATGTCCAGTTGTTGGAGGTGATATCAAAAAGGAAACCTCATTGCAAATAGACAGACCTAATCCTTATTTTTAGACCTCATCCCTGTAAATTCGCTGAGAAATGAAGAAGGATATGTGTTCAGAAAAAACTTGATCCAGTTAACCCCTGATACGATTAAGTCTATGCCTTGTTGTGCTTTTCTGCATGCTGTACTTTAATGAATTCCTCTTTATTTCACTTATAGCTGCTAGAGAAATCAAGAACGGTATTGCTGTCGACATCGGGCCTTCGTACTTTAGCTCAAAATCTACAATTGTTTTCCTCAAGTACCAAATGGGGCCAAAGTCCTTTGGCCATCTCTGATGACAGTTCTATATCTGATGGTTAAAAGCTATGATATTTAAATTGTATTTGAGTGTTGTTGTGAAATTAACAATGCTTCTAATTTGTTTAGAAACTAGCACAACTGTTTGGCCTGATCCAAACCTTGGATTTTTGGGTCCTCGTGATAAACGACTGCCATTTCCTGGCAATATAGGTCTTGGAAACCAATTACAGTCCCAGTTGGTTAGTCAAATTTCTGTTTGAAAGCTTTTAAAATGTTATTAAATCTGCCAAATCATATTGCAGATTATAGTTATAACTTTCCACTGAAACGAAAATGATTAATTTGCTCAAATTATGCATTGTTTAGCAAATAACTCCGAAGCAGCCTATTTCTACCAAAGATGGAAGTGATATTCTTACCTGCCAACTTCCTTCAGAACGCCATCTAACCATTCTTTCTCAATTTGTTAATCCTGATCAAGTAAGTTGTAAAAGTTTGAAAGTGTAACTGATAGTTATTTTGCCAAAATATGGGATGTTTAAAGGGAAACTTGTTTTTTCAGTTGGATGACGAAGGATTGGAAGAATCTATAACAATGCCTACTGTTGGAGATGTTCTCGAATGCATTGCTCAGGAATGCCCAACATTAATTCGGAAAGGTACAACTTGCATTTTTTAAATGACAGTGCAGGGCACCGAATATAACAGAATTAAGGCTTTTTCAGGTCTTGGTTTTTTTATTTATTAGTAATGGTTTTGTTTAGATTTCTCCGATTTGTTTCCCGGCATCGATACCATGACTGGCCCATTCACAGTTATTACGCTAAGTCAGAAGACCGATAACGACATGAGCGGTTGGAATGATTCAGTGGAATTGGAACGAGAGGAACTACTTTTATACGTATGCAGCTTATTAGCTAAATTATCCTGCCAGAGTTCCAACTTATCTTAAAAAAATAATCGGTTTTTCTTTATTAACAGTATGTAATAGCTGCTGAAGAGATATGTTCTCACCTTAAAGAATTTGGATATTGGGCAGACTTCATAGACCCTTCTTCTGGAAGACCAGTAATTGTTTTTGCTCTTTTTTATTTTGTTCGATAATGTTTTAGCGATGTAATGTTTCTAAAGCTTGGTTCCTTCTCATTTGTGGTCGCAGTATCTAGGTCCTTACACCAGTGCCACGATGTTTGAAACCGATGAACGGTATCGTCACCTGGGATTTAGAATAGAGGATCTAGGTTGTTGCAAGGTGATTAGTCATCGAGCATGGGGAACCAATGTCTTTGTTGGATGTTTGTTTACAAATGCACCAGCCTGTAGTCCACATATCAAGTCCGTTATTGAAAGGCATTCAGGAGCAAAGGTAAAGAGAGAATGACATAAGAAATGCATTTAGTTTTCATTATTTGTAAATATATTCCTTGAATTTTCAAGCAGTTTTGACAGTTTTAAGACTTAATGACTAAATGTTGCTACCTTTTTATGTGTGAAAAGGTGTATTCATTTTTTAGACATTGTTTTCTCCCAGTACACAAAAGTATGATCGAGTGATTAAAGTGATACATTGATGGTTTTTTTTGGTCATGTTTGGATAATTTATTTTAATAATGATTTTTTGTTTAGAATTTTTTTTTACTTTCAAATTTTCATGGACAACATTTATTTTAAATTGATTTTTTTTGTGGAAATATAATGTATGAGGAGTCAGAATAGTCATTGTGAAATGGCAATGTTTTCTTGCAGCTTGTGACAAAAGATGTTAGCTGTTTAAATAATAATAATGAGAATCATTAAAATAATATTTAATAGATGCCTGTAGATGAAATCCTGTGGTTAAACTTAGAGCGTTATTTTAGAAAATCTTGACAAGGGGGTTTCCATTAACGCGCAAACATCTGGGCAAACGAAGGAGGGGGAGGAACTTCGGACTTTGCAAAAATGAATTTTCTGAAGTAGTGGATGGTCCCTAAACTGGATACAGTTTTGCCTAATATTTACCTGCTGTTACAGCTTTTACATTGCCACCAAAGCAATTAGCAAGATGGATTATCAATATATACCAAATAAAACCAACTAAGCTACACAATATTAAATTCAAGACTTGGAAAAATAAATTTCCTAAAATCACCCATGCCATATTTGTTTTATTACAGTTGGTGAAATACAGCATTAAAGGCTTGTAACTTAAAATGTTAATGGGACTTACCATTTAACAAATATTTATTTTGAAACGGCTTGATTGAGTAGTAGATGATCTTTATATGAAGTATCCATTTTTCAATAATAATGTGGTGCTATCTACCGATTAACTTTGGTAATACCATTCAATTTTTCATCTTCATCACGTCTAAAAATAGGAATATCAAATATTCCTCTTCAGCCAATAGGGAGTTGTAGCTTTCTGTATTTTATAATATGGAAAATCATTTCAACATATGAAGTTTAATAATATTTTTATAATTCACATTGATAACGATAATGAAGTTTTTATTTACATACATACACTCAAATAAAATATGGGATGAGCCAGTTGCATTAAAACAATAATAGACAATTTTGGGGGTGGGGAATCTTAAGTGGGGTGACCTTATAAAAAATTACAAAACAAGACGCATTTAATATGTAACACCCAAGGAGGGGGGTATTACATGTTGTTAATGTGTTATAAGTGGGGGGGGAGGATAAAAAATGGCATATACCTTCTTTTGCACCCAATTGATTTATTCAGGATTTTTCAGGTTGTGGTCCAATTTTGAAATAGCTAATTCAACCCCTCCCTCCGTGTCATAATTTTAGAATGTCACCAAGCGCACCTCCGCTCTTTATTACTTGCAAAACATTGCCGATGGCTTTGAACTTTTCATAATCGTCATTCTTCAGATGAATTTTCCGAAGTCTCTGCCAACGTTTTTAAAAAGAACTAGTCTAGAAGCGTCTTTGATAACACTTAAACGTGTTTGACAATGCTTGTGTATGTTGCAGGGAAGGTACTCGCGGAAACAGAGCCTAGTTTAAAATTCCGATAAATAACGAGCAAGAATTAATAAAAGTAATTCAAATTGCATATTATTCTTTTTTCGTTACTTTGGCAAAGGTTTTTTCGATCAACTAACTTACACGTGCATCCGGGCATCCACAGAGGGGGGCACTTGACTCCTTAGCGCCAGCTATTATAATTAAAACCAAATGCTTAGTTCATATAACTAGCCCACCTAGACAGGGTTTGTTTTCTTCCTCCCCCCCTCCCCCGTTTGGCTGGGTTGTTCCTCTTGGAAAAATCCTGCTGATGCTCATATTTTTTTTAGTTTTTTTATTATGTAGCAAGCAGAATTTGTTGGGTCTTTTGTCTCAAAATTAATAAAACTCGTTTATGTTCTAGATCTTTTCTCTACTTATCACTAAGATAACGAATAAAGGTATATTTATTAATTTTCTGTGGCCACAAACCCAACTGAAGCAACTTGTATTTACCACTTTCCTGATACTGATACTTTTATTTCCCAACATTTTATGTGGTTATTTTCCCTTTAGGGGGTGCTCAAATTTCAGCAGAGAGCAGAGTAACGTAATATATATATATATTTTTTTTTTTTGGGGGGGGAAGACTGGATTGTTAAAAAATGTTTGCTACAAAGTGTTATAATGGGGGGGGGGGATAAAGGGAGTTAAAAATGTCCAAAAATGGGTGTTCAGTGGATGTTTCGATCCTGCTTGTTTTATACAATAAATCTACGTACCATATTGCTGGTATTGGTAAAATAGTATTATCTAAACTGCGAGTATTATTATATAATCAATGCTTATTTGACGAAAGTATAATAACAACTTTTTATCTATGAAACTGTAGGATGCATTATTTGATACTTGTTTACTTCCGCTGCTTGTGATTTCATTTTTTACCCGTCTTAATGATAGATTGTATTTTAGTATCACCTGTGCATGTCTACATTCAGTTTAGCTGCACACGGTCAGTGACGGATTTTTTTACCCCTCACAGGGGTAGGGGGAAATAAATAAAAAAACCTGAAGAGGCAGGCAGAAGAGGGTAAAAGTTGAGGAATTTTCAACCTGTTTATTTCGCCAGTGGCCATTGAAAAGAGTGAGCAGCAGGTACCATCCTTCCACCCCTCCATTCATATCGAAAATGGGAAAGTCCACAGCCATTTTAAAACTTTCTACCTGCTATTTGCGCTACCTGTTGGATTGGAAGCACGTGGAAAGTCGAAGTTTGCCACGTTACCAGGTAGCAACCAATGGTAGAAGGCGGGTAATAATAGGTGAAGCACTGGCAGCACATGGCTTGAATGACAATAGAATCTACCTGTTTGCATTTTACCTGTGTTTTCCCCCCACCTCGCTTAGATTAGTTCTAGTAAAGGCGGTTGCTGGCACACGGGGCCCGCGAGCCTACGACAAACTGGGTTTTTAGTGTTTTTTTTCTTCGGTGTACGGGCAGGGATATCTTTCGGTAGTGGTAACTTTTTTTTTCGGTTTTTTGGACTTTTAGAGGGCTGTTTTTATTTACAAAAAAAGTTATTTCTTCTGGGTTTTGTAAACCGCAACACGCGTACAAATAACAATAATGGCTTCATCCTACCTGGTGGTGTTATACTGTGCAACTGCGGGCCAAAACGGGAATCAATTGGGCTCGGACGAAGAAGAAGTTGTTCTCCTTGCCTGGTTGGTTTTGGATATAGCTAACAACAAGGTAAGAATTAACCGATGGCCCAGTTATAATTCCAATAGTTATGAAAAGTTAAAAGGCGAATCCATACGACATACGTTATGCGTGCACGTCGTATCTGCAGTACTGCGTGACTGTTGTTAGGCCTATCGAAAACTGGCAAGTTTAGGCTTATTTACCTGCCATAAGGTGCCTAAATTCAAAATCACTTTCTGTGAGTATAAATGTATTATAAAATAGGTGCCATGAGTTGTTTAGTTGGTATTTGCGTGTGCAATCTAAAGGTCAGGATTTTATAGGGAGAATTCCCATAAATCATGAGAAATTAAGTTGTGATTACAGGTAACATGTGGGTATAAAATGCATGTATTTCTACTTAAAAGCAACATGTATTGGATTGTAACCAATTTGAATATTTTTTTCCCTAACATAATACCGGTCTAAAACCTATAACAAACGTTCAAAGTAATGAATGCATGTTATTTCGCTGCAAATTTCTAATTCATAAACGTTTGCAGAAAATTTAAGCAGATATTTCTGGACCCTATGGGATTGGCAGCTTCCAGCCCTTGGTGGACAATATTAGGCGTGTTTTAGCGCTATTACCCTGTTACCATTTGGATACATAGTTAGGACCTTGAGCGTTTTGCTGTTGT
>JAQIXP010001860.1:0-16796 GCA_034700285.1 Proteroiulus fuscus | reverse complement strand
GCAGAAAAAATGGCCGCCTCCTTCCGTAATATGCGATTGCCCCCCCCCCTTAGCAAAATCCTGTATCCGTCCCTGCAGGGAATATCAGTGAAAATTTCCACTTGGTAGTTAATTTGCTTTGCACCAGAATATTGTTATTACAGTGCAACTTTAAGAGTATTAATATCCTTCAGAAACTTTCTCAGTGGGTAAAAGTAGGGTTACAGTCATAGGCGCATTTAGACCTGCTGTTAGGGATGGGGGGGGGGCGGTGTAATTTTACTATGTGTTTCAGATCTCAAGGGGGGGGGGCGGGCCCCCAGGGCCCCTCCCCCTGAATGCGCCTATGGCTACAGCAGCCCTCTAAAGTTGTTACCAACATTGGCTAATATCTCAGTTCATTACCAGTATTGGGGACAATTTTGGAAATGTTAGGGAAAATCAGGAATCTTGAGTGGTAATCGGGCTGACACCATGTACGGTATGCCATTACATTACATGCACTTTTGCTGGTTCTAATTGTCAACATAGCCTACTGTATGCAGGGTTCCAATTTTAGCATAGGATAGTTATATAGCAAGTGTTGCCACCTGGTGGGAGAATTTTCCTACAGGGTTTGTTCTTTTATGACCCTTTGTGAGCTGCTTTTGAAATTTCATTTCAGCAGAAACCGCGCCACCTTGCAGCAAAATTTAACATTGTTAGTGGGATTCTAACGTGTTATGGTGCTTTCCTTGCCGGTTAAAATTATATTCATTTTTCATTTTTCCTTCTTTGAGTTCCAATTTTACGGCAAGGATTTTTAGCAAGAAAAACCAAATGTTTTAAGTTTAGGCCTACTAATTAAAATCAATCCCCCCTGACCAAGTTTTATCTAAGCAGAATTTTAAAAATAGTGACTCCTGTATCACCTGTTGTTACTTTCGAGGCATGTGTTATCGGCACCGGAAAAGCTGGTCTAAACATAGGCTTTCCTTCATTTATGCTTTTGGAAATTTTGGAGCTCTGTAAGTTCTTCCTTAAATAGATTAAAGATGGTATATTGAGACAGAGCAGAAGGATGTGGCGCTTGCTACTGCGACCCAATAATAGAAATTGATTTTTGTGGCTCCATGTTACTATGGGAACTGTTGGCTTGGTTACCCAATTAATAGACTGGGAGGCTACATGTGCTTTAATCATCTAGCTCTTCTGAGTGCCTGTTGTGCAACGAGGATGTAACGGACCATGCGGGATCCAGATTTTGCAAGTTATATTGGCACCTATGGACCACTTGGGAAATATTTCTTACCTGGAATTTGAAGTTTTGTTTTGAATATTGGAAAGTGTTGTGTAGACAAGTGCAAATTAAATTCCCTGGTGATATTTTATATCCGATGTAAAAACTGAACAAAATCCGATGTAGGCCGATTGCAGTTTTATGCATCATCTGGAAGAACATCTGAAATTTGCAGTTTACTACCGTAGAACTTTTTTACTGGATGTATCTGTGGTATGCAAAAGCTTACAGAAATGTTTCTGTATAAAAAATTTACAATTTTCTGTGTAACTATGTTGACTTTCTTGATGGTCAGGTGTCTAATCGATTGGAAAACAATAATGCTGCTTGAAAAATTGCAATTGATCTATATCTAATATCGATAGCTTAATTCACAAGTAGCGAATGAGACAAAAGTTGCTTTTGAGATAATAGCTTTTTTAATGGAAAAAAAGGTAGGCTATAATATGAAACTAAACAACATTAAAAGGGGAAAATTTTGCAAACTGTTAGTTGAAACAAAATATATATTTTATAGGAATAATTTCTGTTACAAATTAAATTAGTAAATTAATTAAGCAATTTGAGAAATAAATTATAAGTCTTAAAAATGCACATTCGCAAGTTTGACTTTGATTAAGTTTGCAGGAAAGCGACATAAATAAATTATAAAGTGGCGAATGTGCACATCTCTTAGTTTGCATTTTGAATAAAGTGATTGCATAAAAAAAGAGTAGCGAATGTTGTCACATCATCCACGATCTATGTCACGAGCAATTTTTTAAAGGTAAACTAACGAATGGTATCATTCACTACTTTTAACTTTTAGGGATGATACCGTGTTGGATATTCGCTACTCTTCACTTCTGTAACTTTAACTATTATTGGTTTAAGTAATTTCTGTAACTTTAGGTGAATTAGGGACACTTCCAGGATCACAATTGTTTACTTATCTCTTTTTTAAAAAATTGGATCACTCGCTACTTGTGAATTTAAGCCTTCGATTCATATGCAAGTGTAACAGTAATCGAAAACAATTCTTACGTATACCGTAGTTGAAAATAGGAAACTGCCTAATTTTTAGATGTACGGCCTATACTTCTAATCAGTTCTAATGACAGGTATTTTAAAATGTTTTATCAAATAGGCTTGTTGGCGGAAATATTTTACCAAATTTTGTAGCATGTAAATACTAAAATTAATGATAAAGTCTACTTGTAAGATGCATTCTGAGACTGAAAGCTCAATTCTATAGAAACAGTTATACCGAGCCTTGTAGTTAAAAAATTAGTCTATAACAATGGGAAAAGACGTTACTTTTTATTTTATAAAAATTTTAATGCTAATAATGTTTGTCATCAATTTGTTAATATTTATTATTTTCTCTTCGACAGCTAGCGATTTGAAATGACCAACGCCGAATAACAGCTGCTGCTATGCCGAAACGTAAGTTTGTGGAGTGCGATGTGGATTGTGCCAACGGAGGAGATTCCGACAGCCCGGTGGAGTCCGAATCGGCCGAGCTGGATGCGGAGACGTCGAAGGAAAACCGGGTGGCCGATTTGGGCGAGCAAACGAGCGACAGCAGCAGCGTCACCACCGAGGGCAGCACCGAGATAGCAACTAGACTGTCGAGCAACTTAAAAAAGAGTAAGTGAGTGCAAGCATGGCTACCAACATAGATTGGGAATAATTTTTTTTTTTTTATTTACCATTCAGTGAGTGTTTAAAGAAATATACATAACTGTTTGATAACTATTGGGTCTTAAGAAAGTAGATTTTTCTCATATTTTCTAGATTTTCCCAGTTTAAATCAAGTATCAGTGCACATGCATGTTCCAGCGAACCAAATGCAGTTGGAATGTACTTTGAGTCCCATTTTGGTACAAAATTTCTTCAGGACAGTGCAGCTTTAAGATAAAATGTAAAGTTTAGTAGGCCTAGTCTGAGAAGAATTTTAAATTAACAGCATTAACATTATTTCTGAGCTTGCACAAAAGTAGGGAATGCTTTAATATCTCGTTCCGACTGAGTAAATAAAGTGTAAGCTTACCCATGGTGACTACTAACCTGGAAAACCTGTAAATCTCAGGGATTTTATATTCACCCTGGAAAACCTGGAAAACTCAGGGAATTTTGAATTAAAACCTGGAATTTTTGAATATTATCTTTTTTTATGTTGTATTTTTTTAACATTATCCTGAAAATCAGCATAAAACAAATAATTTGCCTAATTGGCTGCTGCAAAAATCAAAAATGATATCTTGGCTCTTCAATGGAAAGCAAATGATTAGCTTTGCAATTTGTGCATTTCATTTTTTTCATTGTTGCACCATCCAAAAGAAATGCTTTTGAACCTGGAAAAATGTGAAAATAACCCTGGAAAACTCAGGGAATTTTAGTTACAGAAATTTGTAGTCACCATGTTACCAAGGTTTACGTACTAAGCCATGGTTCCTCGGAGGCTCGCGTCATGTCTAAAGTAAATGTTATACATATAATTGTGACGGTTATAAATACCTTTGTGAACTTTCCACATTCCCTTAGTTAGGTTTACTTGGTTTACTTTTGGTCAGAACTAGGTCCAATTCCGTCTACATTATTTATGTTTTAACGTTGTTTTCCACTCAATATAAAAAAAAGCATTTTCTGAACATAGTGCTACAGAATTAGCCTGTTCCATATCCATTACATTTTTATTGTAATCTGAATTTTGCAGATCGCGGCAATGAAAACTTTGCATGCAAGAAGAAACGGTCCATTACATTTAACAGCGTTACTGTGTACTACTTCCAACGGATGCAAGGATTCACTTGTGTTCCCAGCCAAGGCGGATCCACACTTGGTAAGTTTTTTTCTACAAATCCTATAAGATATAATAAAACTTGTCATAAATTAATTTGCACAGTCAATTCTATTAACCCTTTACAGATTCGGTAGGAATAATATTTGTTACCTGAAATAAGTGATGTATAATTATATATTACCAATAACAAGGTTTCTACAACCTGAAAAATCCTGGAATGTCAGGGAATTTGAATGATCATGGACTGCAAAATGTCAGGGAATATTATTTGAGCAATTCCACATTAGATACTTATTTGTTGTTTAGTACAATTATGCATTCTGGGGATCTACTAACAATATTGTAAGTGGCATGTAGACTATTTCAGGAATAGGACAGATGTGAAAAATTTGGAATATTCAATGAAACAGAATGAAAATTTTAAAGAATTTGATGCTACTGAAATGTGAGATTCGAGAGGAAGGTTTACTGTATGAAAAACATATATTCGGGAACCTTATTCTGTAGAAAATGTATTTCAAAATACAGTGATGAATTTATGCAGAAAAATATGGTTCTGCAGAAATGAGAGTTGCTTAAAAAATGTTGTAGGAACATATGGTCTGCTTCTTTAGAAATCTTGGTGAAGGTTTTACTATTCTGCAGAAAATAAATGTCCATTTTTCTGCAAACTTCGTCCCAATAATTCTTAAAATAAATTCTAAAGAAACTTTTATCAGTTGGGTTGGAGTTCTTGCAAGAAGCTATTCAGAAGCAAGTTCTAATAACAATTAAAGGTGTTATTAATGTGTAACATCTGTTATTACAATATTTTTATTAAGCGTGTAAGACTGTAGTTGGAATGTGAAGAAATGTGACAAAATAAGGAAGTTGTGATGTGAAAAAGTAGATTTTACAACCTAGGAAGTCTAAGAATAAAATTATGGCTACATTAGTCCATGCCATATTTAATGCTAATTCTGCAAAGTGAATTCCTTTTTATTTATTTGTTTTTCATAAACTTATATGCAAAAGGCATGGAATCAGGAAATCGGAAGTTTGATAATCAAGCCGAATTCACAGAGAATTCAGGCAGAATTAAAATTGGATGAAGTCAAGTCCAGTAGTAACGAAATCGCCAGGACTGTTCTAGAAACTGAATGCTATACCATAAGCGAAAGCCATTGATTATCACTATTGCTTGCACTTTTTGCAATAAATTTAAAGTTCAAAATTTTTTTACATTAATATTTAATTTCCTTAGGAATTTTGTGTGATTATTCATTTTTTCCTTAGTCACTTTGGTCATGAAAAATGCTAAGCTGATCGGGGAATGACCTGAAGAAATAGTCGGGGAATATTATTGAATTTTATTTTTTTTGGAATGCAAATGTTTTATGTTTGATTAGGTGACGTATTAAAAATGAGACTGTTTGGAATTAAATAGAACTAAACCATCTGATATGCCAGCTTGATGTTTTTACTGCTAAGGTCTAAAATGGAATATCTTTCTTGATTAGGAATGTCCCAAGAATTATATTTTTTTGAAAACTAAGTCTGTACGAACGGTAGTATTTTTTTATTTATTGAAATTGTTTTATTTAATATGTGATTTAGGATAAATTAGAATAAGCTAACATTACAGGAATATGTATTAAAAACAATCTTTTTTAAAATTATAGGCATGTCTGGAAAACATACGTTCGTCCAGAGGTTTTCACTGCCCGAACATGCGGACGAACAGCGCAAGGTGCACCGCGACATTCTCCTCAGGCAGCGGCGCAATTCCAAAGGCAACTTGGGAAAAGTGTCGGACGACGAGCTGGAGGAGGGAAGTGACGACGAGACGGACATTTCGGACTCGGAGCTCGAGGGCGACAACTATTACTTTCTACAGCCCGTGCCCACGCGGCAGCGCAGGGCCATGTTGCGTGCTTCGGGGGTGCGGAAAATCGACAGCGGAGAAAAGGAAGAGTGCAGAGACATTCGGAGCTCTCGAGAGTTCTGCGGCTGCCAGTGCAAAATCGTGTGCGATCCCGAAACGTGCTCTTGCAGCAGGGCGGGCATCAAATGCCAGGTGGACCGGCTGTCCTTCCCGTGCGGGTGCACGAGGGACGGTTGCGGTAACGTGGCCGGACGCATCGAGTTCAATCCCATCCGGGTAAGAACGCACTTCATCCACACCCTCATGCGGCTGGAGATGGAACAGAACAATCGGCATCTGACCATGTCGCATCCGGTGGCGCCCCCTCAACGCAACGACCTTTGCATGCAGCCCCATTGGCTGAGCAATGGCAACTGCAAAATTCCGGAAGATCCGATGCATGCTCACCGTCTCATCACCTCGACATCGACGGCGACGTCATCCTCGTGCCCGGTGATCGCGTCGACGCTCTACTTCCCTCAATGTGACCTGAACTCTGCGAGGAACGAGCGCCCGGAAGGGGGAGGCAATCCATGCAGCTTGAATCAAAATAATTTTGGCATTTTTAACCCAGGTGAGCTTTTTAGGTGCCTTTCTCAATGGATTTAGGAGGTTTGGAAATAATGATTTATCTTATAAATATAAGTTTTCTAAGCATACATTTATTTTTCAATTGTAGCCTATTGATGCATGTCTGTAATGGTTTTGTTCTTATCCATTCTTAGCATTCAACCCTTCCAAAAAATATTTTTTTTCTTTGGGAAATTTACATTTTTTTTCCCCAAAAATGTAGATTCTTGTTACAGAAATTTAGATTCTTTTATCAGAAATTTAAATCCATTTTTTCAGAAATTTAATTTTTTTTTCTAGAAATTTAGATTCTTTTTCTGGAAATTTGGATTCTTTTTGTGGAAATTTGGATTCTTTTTCCAGGAATTTGGATTCTTTTCCAGACATTTGGGTTCTTTTTCTGGAAATTTAGATTCTTTTTCTTGAAAAAGAAATTATTATTCCCAAAATCGTGATTTTAAAAGTAGCGATTTCTGAGAAATTCTGATTCTTGCATCGTAATGTGGATTTCAAAAATCTCAATTCCATAAAATTGATTTTCATTCGATAAATCGTGATTTCAAATTCACGAATTTGGCAAAATTGGTGTTAGCCAAATAAACTAGATTTGTAAATCTAGAGTTATTTATTTCATTTAAATGAGATTATTTTTTGTAAGGGCAAGTGATGGTTGGTCTGTAGTGATATTTAGTGACAACTACAATACTTGCATGTAACTTGAGTTTCTTTACTTGATCAGCTCACAACTTTGAGTTTTTGGCATGTAAATAAGGTTGGCATGTAGGGAAATGTGTTATTTAGAAGTTCTGTTAAATTCTGAAGCATGTAAATGTGCCCAATCAGTTTGTATTGTGATGTTAGATAACGATAGCAAAAGCTTGCCCGATGCTACAGTGAGAAATGCACGAGTTTTTGAAAAGAGAGAGTTCTAAATGTTCACCAAGTTTACCGAATTTGGTTTCCACTCTTTAGATATAACGAGTTGCTTATAAATTTTGAGATTTCCTTGGATTTTTAATTTTATCAATAAATTAAAAAGGAAAATAAAAATAAGCCATTGAAACAGCATAGTCTGAATGGTAGGATGCTGGCCCTGCATTGTCTTGTTTATCATTTAACTTGTTAATTTAAGGATAAAATTAAAAAAGCTTTGATAATCTCAGAATTTTAGATACCAACAAATTAAAACTGAATGGCTTGATGATACAAATGGACATACAATTGCAAAGGATTAGGGGAATGGTTGACTAAAATATTATTGCCATAAGTCCTCTTTTTAAAATATGATAATAGCAGATGATTTATTTTCAAAAATATTAGTTTTGGATTTATTTCAAGCCCATTGGTGACTTTATTGCAAAAATTACAGGGGAAACTGGAAAATCCAGATTGTTTTGTATCACGTGTTTTATGGATGATCATCTTATGGTATGATATCTTACAGTTTAAGGATTAAACATATCCCTACATAGTCTCAAATTTCTACTAATTATAACTGGGACTAAATACTGATTAAAATAATTAGAAACAGGGGTGCAGTTAGAATTTTAAAAGTGCACGAGCCACATCAAAAAGTAGGCCTACATGTACACAAGTTTATTATGAAATTACAACACAGAAGACGTGATATGGTTATGTGTTTAGTAGATCATGTGCGCTGCTTGTAAGCAAACCATAAATATAAAATGAAAGTTTGATCCTTAATTCGTATCTGTGCATTCTTTTTAACTACACTGTATGTAGTCTATAGTTACTTAAATATAAATTGGTTCAAGAAATGTTTACTGCTTCCCACTTGGTAACAGTTACAAAAGAAACATGTTATAAAGGGTCTTTTTTAAAAAAATAATTATTTGGCTGATGATATTGCAAAATTATTCAATTGATCGAGTTTTCAGGGATTTATTTGATAGCCTATTGAGGTGTATTGCCATTTGGAAAAACTGAGAATGTCAGGGAAATTAGTCTTACGTGAAAAATGTCAGGGAAATTAGCATGACACCGAATATGTCAGGAAAATTTATTTTTTGAGTACAGTTGGCATTTTTATATGTTTCTGTTTAAACTTTGTGCCTGTATTTTCTACAGAGAATTTATTATTAAGACTTAATTTAAAAACCTGGAAATGTCAAGATTTGCATCTGGATTTGGCCAAACACCCCGTGTATTGCAACTACATTTCGATAGCTTCGAGCACAAATAGCGAATGTCCTATGTGATAACATGGCTCATTCGCTACTTGTGCTCTAAGCCATCCATTTCTAAATGCACTTGCATGATACTTGTACTACTACTTGAATTTTCACATGATTTTGCATTTGAAAAGCAGTTTTTGTTAGGAATATTTTTCTCTGCATTTGTAAGATCTCAAATCTATTTCCTATATTTAATTCCTATTAGGATCCTCGGTGCATGGTTCATCGTTTACCAACGATGTGGTAACCAACTTTCCTGCCCTGCCCTACATTGATCCCGTGGACGACTCTTCCAGCAACGGCAGCAAGCGAAATCCCGCTTCCCTTCCATGTGTAATGCTTTTGAACGATTCGGACGATGACCTTCACGGCCGCGAAGATTCACTGGATATGTATGCCTCGTCTTTCCAAGAAGATGACTCGTCTTATTCGGAGAGCAGCGATTATTCGAACGACAGCTGCGAAGCCGAGCGCAAGGCCAAAAAGCAGGATGGCCTTCCTGGACCATTGCAACAGCAACAGAATGTCTTTCCGCAATCGAATTTCCTAGGTTATGGCGACCAAAATGTGCCACCACGACTACCGGACGCATTTCAGAACCGCAATTACGGCATCGGTGGATACAACGGCAATACTGCTTATATGCCCACGCTGGGCGATGCGTTCCAGAATCAGGATTTTGCCATCGAGGCTAACCAGCGTTACAACCAAAGCTACGAGAACCTGTCAAATTGCTGCCACTCGTACTCTGAGGAGACGTTCACCACGTGCAGCGAGACGTACTCGAGCCAAGGCAGCGGCTCGTACCTGGAGGCCCCCACGTACGCGGCGCCGGCCGACTTCGAGGAGCAGAAGTACACGGAACTGAGCAGTGCCACCTGCATGTCCAAGCTCGAGCCGTTCACCGAGATTCTTCAAGCAAAGTACCGCAGCCTGCAAGGCTCAGACGGGACACCCAACTACGAGGATGGGGCTGCCAAGGAAAACACCAAGGTGGTTGCCACTGACATGGCCCGGGCCATTAAGCCGGTGTCGATGGAGGAGGGAAGCCTGACCAAGGCGGAGATCCTGTTCACGGCCGAGAGCAGCCAGTCCATGTCGACCTCGTCGAGTAGCAGCGAGAACCTGGTCGGACTCAGCGAGAATTTTGGAGAGATTATCAAGAAGACTATGGTCGAGACCGTGTCGGCGTGAAACCTGGTCAAACCCGCTGGTCTCCTAAATGCCGTGTGGTTCTGTGGTTTCATAGCTGCACTATGAAATAGACTGCAGCATGATTGTAGGGATCCAGGCAGGAGAACATTGTGGTGGTAAAAGTGGTATCTGGGTTGGGCAAATTAGTGTAAAAACTGTTTGATACATTAAATGTAAATTACGGCATTAATTTATGTAAAAAGCGAGTGAAAACTTGTTGAATTCTTGAGGTTAATCGAATTCTTACGTCAATCCGAAAGTAGACCCGTTTTTTTTTTGGTCACTATGTGTGGCGTTGTGTAACGAATAAGGTTGTTGTAACTGCAAGATTTGCACTCACTTTTTACGTAAAATACATGTTCATAAACCTGTAGTTTACTTCATGTAATTTACATTTGTAAAAATCAGTTTTATACTTTACGTAATTTACACTTGCAAAAAAAAATTGAAATTACGTTATGTTAGATGTAATTTTACCTGCCCAGCCCTAGGTGGCGTATAATGGCGCCACATCACTTCAATCTCATATAAAATCTTGGATTTTTCTTCGGAACAGGATCATAATTGTCCAGATGTAAATTGTGAAGCATAATCTGTAGCCAGCACTTTTTTTGTTTGTTATTGCCGGTTACAATTCAGCACGTACGTTATTGGATTTTTGCCTGTAAGGTATTGTAGGTGGTTGATTGTAAGTTTACACTGAGCACTGCTATTTTTGATATTTTTAGGTTATTATTACTATTTTTTTTTTTTTACGTTATTTGCAGTATAATTTATTTTTTTATCTTAGGATACTTGGGCCTCAAAGAAATATCCAATGGCAGAGAAATTAAATGGGAAGTTTTTAAAACAAATTTTGCAAGGTTTTGGCAATTTTTGGTAAGTTTGCAAATTTGTAATACCAAACTGAAAGTAACTTAAAGGGACAGTCCCACTTTAGGACAAGTGAATCTTAAAATTAAGATTATTAATAATAAATAAGGGCAGACCATAATTCAAAAATCAGGATGTTACCAAAAATAGGATAGGTGCCATTTTTGTAATAGTCCCCCACCCAGGCAGAATGGCGCTGCATGTAAAGGGAAGTTGGCTTCACTTTTGTCGCTGTTACACAAAAAACTTGTACACCATCAAGTTTTATTACAAGAGGGATTAACAAAATGACTTCTAACATGGATAATATCAACCATCGGTATTTTTGTTCACATTGGTATGTTTCAAAATTACTAACTATTGAATGGTGGTAATTATAAATTAAATTTCAGTTTCTATGATCTTCTTGTTTTACCCCTATTTCTTGCGGAAAATGCATGAGGTAAGGTGGGACTGTCCCTTTAATAATTCTTTGGCAGGGTTGCCACTAGCCTGCAAAGGTGGTCAATATTTAGCAGTTAGCATAAGTAAAAAGAAAACAGAAAAATTGACTAAGTTTTTGAAACTGCAATAAAAAATGACAGAAATTTCCATTTGAAATAGCTAATGTTTGCTCGTATGATCAAGTTATTTAATGCGTAAGGCTAAAGACTACTACGGAACAATGTTCTGTTTTGAAAATCATGTTTTTTTCTTGCGAATGAAATTTTTCAAGTTTAATTCGGCCAGTTTTTCTGGTCAGGATTTAATTTTTTTTGCCGAAGCTTGCATGTGCTCCTGCACCTTTCTTCACAAGTATGTGTCATTTTCATTGCATTTAATCCCATTCGAGAAATGCATTTCTTGTATGTATGTACATAATACGTAATTGCTGTATATGTGGGCAAAAGAATTTTATTTAGAATTTGCTCTCTGTTGCAGCAAATTTGTGGCTTATTGATATTCATTTATCATTTTTTTTTAATTCGTTCTTGAGGAACGATTCTTATTTTTTAGGTATTACTTTAAATAAGTTTTATTATTGAACCTGTGAAATAATGCAGATTTACTCACTTTCAAATTAATTTAATTTCTGTTAACGTGTTTAACCAAATGGTTATTTATTTAATGTTTTGCCTTTCTTGCTGCAAAATGAAATTTCCTTTTCCTCCAGTATAATAATACTATACACTACATATCTAATTATTGTGAATGTTATGTGTAATTGTAAATAAATTTATGTAAAGTATGTGAACTGTTAAATTTAACTTACAGTTGTTAGAATAATCTATGTTATCCACTACCGGGTAATCTTAATTTCTTTTGCACAACAATCATGATTTTTGAAACGAAAATCGAAATTTACGTGGAATTGTGATTTTAAAATCATGATTGTTAGACCAAAATCCAGAGGAGAAATTCTGAAATTTTCTGAAATCACAATTTTGGGCCACGTAATCTAAACTTGAGTTTAATTTTGATTAGATTTTGAGAGAAGACTCTGGATTAACTTTTGTAAGGGTCTGTTCTTGTTAACTAAAATTTTGGTTTTCTCCCTTGCAGATTTTTAGGTCGCCTATAAAAAAAAAAAAAAATTCTCCATAACATGAAAAAAAGTGAAAACAAGGTTTTCTGGATTTTGTTATGAGTGCAGTAAATCAGTCACTTTATGAAACACTAACTGCAGTTTATTTTCTGTAAAATAGTATTTTTTTTGCTGTGAAAGTGCAATTTTTAGGCAGTCGATTTCTTTGTGAAAAACTGATTATTCTAGTCTTTCTGGTGTTTGGTTAACTGCAGTTTTTGCAATATAAAGCAATGAATAATTACTACACTTGTCATCAGAAGACTGAAGAAACTGCTGAAATACTGCATTTTGTTCAATTCGTGGTTGTGTACAATTTTGTAAATGGCGCCTTACCATTTGTTAATGCCCGTTGCATTGTGGCTAGTTGTTAAAAGTAATGTGTAAGGTGCTTTAATGAAATCTTTCTTGAAAAAAAGGTTTAAATCGGCAGTGAAAAATATAAATTATTTACTTTTTGATGCAAACGATCTTCTCTCAACTGGGATTTATCTTCGTCTTCAATATGCGAGTGAGTTATTCATTTTTAATGTTATTCAAGACATGTTTTTTTAAAATTTAGTTTTTTCCTAGGGGAAAGTAAGTAGGGATTTCCTGAAGAGTGGCATACAGGTATGGGCACATATGTCATTCAACCTCCACAAATTAACCTTTTCAGTAGCGTTTTGCAAACAGTTTTTCAGCTTTTTAATTGATGTTTTCTTTTAATTTAGGTACCGGGTAGTTGACCATGTTTATTTTATGATTTCAAATTGATAGTACCGTAAGCAAGAAATGATTCATAGTATAGTTTTGCCAGAGAATAAGTGTGAGTGAAAGTAGTAAAGTACGAGTTTACGAGTGTGTGAAAAGTACATGAAAAGGGTAGAGTATGAAAGGGATGGCTTAATTCAGGAGTAACGAATAAGCCAATTTTGTCAAAAATGAGATAATTATATGCCAATGTGATCAGGGAAGTGTCCCTAATGAAGCTAAAGTTGCAGAAATGAATTTAAGCCATAAGTGTTAAAGTTGGAAAAGTGAAGAGATTAAGCAACCAAGAAGGTAGGCCTATCGTTCCTAATTTCCTAAAAGTAGCTGAAATAAGCGAAAGTGAAGCGGTTGTCATGAAATAATTGGTTTCATTTGAATTTGTTGTAGGTTGATGTGCAATGTGAGTTGCAATCTCATTGATTGAGTGGCTGCTGATCTGTAGAATGTGTGGCTAGCTTTTTGGAGGCTTAATCCGAAGCGGCCGAAATGATGCCACGTTCCATCCACAGAATGATGTGTGTGTAGCTCTGCTAAAGAAATGTGCTCACCCGCAGAAGTTAATTGCCGCATGTGGATATTTTGTCAACTGCAAAATGCATTGATATAGCCGGCATTTCTGTTGAAAGAGCCTGGTTGAAGTGACAACCATGTAGATGGGACTCTTGCTAGCGAGTGTGCCAGTGACGTAGGTTCATGCCGCAACCGTCCAGTGAAGCTCCTGTTGCTTCCAAGGAATAGTGTGATGAGAATGAAACAATATATGAGGAGTTTCGGTGCATGATGTTGTTCAGACTTTGCCAGGAAGAAAAACTGCAGCTGCTTTCCCAGATGAGGTTACTAGCCCGGAAAAAGTGTGTTGCCGCGGAAGTGGTTGTGTTTGCCACGGAGGCAACGCAGATTACAACTGTGAAGTACAGATTAGCATCGTTGAAGCTGACGTGCAAAGTACATTACACGGCGTGATGCTGGCGACTTAGGAATTAGCATTGAGGATTTGGACATCAGGCTGGAAAAAGGAGGTAGGTTGTCAAGCATAATTTATTCTAATCAGAAGTAATCAGGAAAGTAATTGTTTTAAGTAGGAAGAGTTTTGTAAAGTATGTAAGTGAATTGGCAATGAAGAATATTGAGAAGGGGATTTTCCTTTCGATGATCGATAAGTGATATGATTTAGAAATGGAGGTGTACTTGAGGTCCGAAAAGAGCCATGATGTAAAACATAAATGGAAGTTTGGCGTGGAAATGGGAAATATGAATTAGTTTTAGAATTTTTGGATGGAATTGTGAGCGTTAATGAAAAAATATGGTATAGGCCTATTGGTGAGAAAACGTGGGGGAAGGGGGGGGGGAGGATACTGCGAGAAACATACTTTGCCTGGGAAAAAAAAGTGATATGAGGCAAGTTAAGGTGAGACCCATGAGACTCCACGTTGATATCGATGGGTTAATTGAGAAGTAACGAATGAGCCCATTTGTCAAAAAGGAGATAAGTGTCCCTATTGAACCTAAAGTTATAGAACTTAATTTAACCAAAATATGTTGTTAAAGTCACAGAAGTGCCAGAAGAGTAGCTAATATCCCACAAGGTATCAACACTAGTGCAGTCTATTAAATTACGAGTTGGACAACTCGAGCTTCTTCCATTAAAAATGACCCATACTATAGTATAGCCTACAGGATTTTTTTTAGAATTTTGGTGAAAATTTTAGTTGCTCAGATTCCTACCATGTTTTTTTTAGTTTGAAAATAACTTCATAAAGTTCTAGTTGTTTTATGGATAATATCAATATTTTTTATCATAATGTGGGGGTATGGTTCAATAAGTAACTTGATTTAAGTTTTACAGGAAACGACTATTCCAACTGAATATTCCACCATTAGCAAAATCATAACTGATAATATTCTGGCTAAAGATTTGTCAGTCCGGACTTTAATATTGACTGAGGAAACCACTGTTCCAACAGAATATTCCAGTCTTAACACAATTATCCTTGCAGAAATTATTGCCAAAGAGTTACCGGTATCAGTATAGACTTCAAGAGTGACTGAGGAAACTACTGTTATATAACACAATGTATCCCTGTAGAAATTATTGCTAAGGATTCCACCGTTATGCATTACCACAGTAATTCCTGATGGTAATTTTGCTAAAGATTTATCAGTCCAGACTGCTTTAGTGACTGAGGACACCACTGTTCTAACAATATTCCACCATTATGCATTAGCACTCTTTTGGTCACTTGCCACACTTCCACATATCTTTGAGACTTGACTGTGTTACCAAACTATTTGCACAAATGACTCGCAATGTCAGTGGAGTGCAGTCTGCAATTGATGTCCAATTATGCCACTTAAATAATATGATGAATGACTCTTTTGGACTCGTTTATTTTGATAAAATGTTATTTACTAGTAAAGTAGATGGTAGTATTTATCAATTACAGCAAATATCATGACTGATGGAAGTGGGTGTATAATATTTTTAATTAACTTCCACGCACTAATTCACACGTTGTGGTATACTCAGCAGTTGCTTTTCCAAGTTATAATGGATCATTCATTTTAAAAATTTTATTAATTGATGCATTTTTTGAGACTACTAATCTGCTTGTAATAATCTTTATTAAAAAGCCATTTCCAGAGCTAAGAACTTTTTACTGATAGGACTGTGCCAACATGTAGCAAAGGACGCCTATGCTGAGTTTACTGGATAATTGCATTGACAATCGAGATTGTTTGTCCAGAAGCATGTTTTGATGCATTAGCATTTGAGAAAACCTCTACCTAGCCATCATCCAATGTGCCAATGACAGTCAAAGAACCCAGTGAGAAATATTTGGGAGGAAAGACTGACCCTAGTTTGACGTACCAATCAACAAGGCATGCAAAATTGTTATGCCAATTAGAGAACTTTTGGAAACAAGTGTTGAATTCGATCAATAACAGATAAACACTACTGATGTGACTTTCCGTTGTGCTGCTCATCACAGAGGAACCACTGACCCATAGAAAAAAATGACATTACAGACAACTATGTAACCAGCGAACAGATATGTTATCTGCAAAGAAAGTGTGCATCCTGAGGAAGGCATTACTGGCTTTACTGTGAGGGCCTTACTGTTTATAATTGTTTAGTAATTGTTAAAGTTACAGAAGTGAAAAGTGGCGAATAAGCCATTTTTTGCATTTCCACTTCATTTTTAATTCTGAATTCATCTGTGAGGTCCATTTTACAAGGTGGACAACTCAGACTTTTTCCCCCTTAAAAAAATCCTCCATACTATACTACAGGATTTTTTTTTAGAATTTTGCTGTTGTGAAAAGTAGCTCGGATTCCTACCATTTTTTGTATTTTCACTTAGTTTTCGATTCTCTATAAATCTGTGCAGTCCATTTTGAGGATGTGACAACTCGACTTTTTTCCCTTAAAAATCGTCCTTGTTCAGGATTTTTTTTAGAATTTTGGTAACATTCTAACTAGCTTGGATTCCTACCATTTTTTGTATTTCCACTTAGTTTTCCATGCTCTATTCATCTACGCGGTCCATTTTGAGGATGTGACAACTCGATTTACTTGCCTTAAAAATCGCCCATACTATAGTTCAGGATTTTTTTAATATTTTGCTGAAATTCCAAATAGCTCGGATTCCTACCATTTTTTGTATTTCCACTTAGTTTTCCATGCTCTATTCATCTACGCG
>JAQIXP010001859.1:0-16802 GCA_034700285.1 Proteroiulus fuscus | reverse complement strand
AGCCCCCCCCCCCCCCCCCAAATAAAACTGACGATAGGTGGCGGGCCCAAGTCCAAAAATTGTTGTAACCGACAATGTCATAGTCATATTTTCTGGTAAGAAAAGTCTATTAGACACCATGATTTAAGTCTGAAGTTGTCTATTGCCACAAATGGCACACCATACATATTTAGCAGTGTTACTGGTAATACTGATCCATCAAAATCAGAGTTTACCATTAACTCCCCCCCCCCCTCCCCTTTTGTATTCCCTCAATGCGTTTACTTTGAGCTTTCCATTGTGCTATAGTGGAAATGCAGCTGCAAAACGAAGGGATGTTCACTTGTTTCCTGCGTTTAAGCCCTGTTGAATGTATTTAGGACCCAGGAAGGGTTTTTTGGGAGGTTGGTTAGAATTGGGTGGCTTATGGTATTGAATGGATCAGAACTAAGGTGTTTTGAAAACAATAGTATCGAAAATAAGCCTATTGTTTTGTGATCAGTCGGGGTAAGTCCAGATGTGTGGGTAGGCCTACTATACTAATCCAAGGGTCAGGTTTAGAGCATGGAGAGGCTGGAGGGGGGCCAAAGGGGGTAATCTTTGACGGATTTTTAATGCCCTTTTTTAAGAATTAAGGTTTTTAACACCGTTTTTCTGAATACTGTTTGCCACCTTTTTTATTGCAATATTGCTCTTCTGGGTGGGAAATGAGCAATTGAAACTAGGTGAGAAAAAGCTTTGTGATGGACGGAGGGGAGGGGCATTAATTGAGGGGGTGCTGCTAGATTGAAGTATTAAACAGGTAAAAAATGTGGCTGGGGTGAATTGCACTCATTGGTGTGGATGATTCTAAATGGTGCAGGTGTGTAATGAGGGTTTATTTTATTGTGTATCCTCGGATTTGGAATGGAAAAACTATTTTCCATGACTTTTCATGACTAAATTTCCCTGTATAAGATTCACAGCATGTTAAAAACATTATTATCCAGTGCATTTTCCACAACTAATATTATGCCTAGGTTTTGTTCATGTGAACAATGTCCCCTTTCAAAAGTAAAGCGCCGTGTTATTTGCCATAGACGTATGGCGCCATCTATGATGAATCATTTTCAACTACCGTTTGGTCTGAACTAAAATGGCGGTCCATGTTATTGGCCATAGGGACTGTCCATAAATGACGTTTACAAAAAGACACTGATTTTAGGACCCACCGACCCCTTTGTCAACATTTAAAGAAAGGACCCACCCACCCCTATTGTTGACGTCATCTTTTTTTAAAGATATGAATGTTATAACATTATAAATTAATAAGTATTTCAGATGTTATATTAATAATGATCGACATGGAGTAGGTTATAAATGCATAGACTGAATTTTAATGGCGCTTCGAAATTTGAATACTAAAATTATTATGTCAACTCGGTGATGAAGGACCCCCCCACGTGACACCTTATTGGTCAACTTTGGCAATATGACCCACCCACCCAACTGCAAACGTCGTTTTTGGACGGCCCATAGATGTTTGGCGCTATTTATGATGAAGTATTTTAAACTACTGTTTAGTCCGTAGTAAAATGGCGGTCCATGTTATTGGCCATAATGTTTGGCGCCATCTATGATGAATAGCCAGTACTAAAATCGTCATTTTAGTATGGGCTAAACCGCAGTTGAAAATTAGCCCATACTAAAAATGACGGTCCATGTTATTTGCCATTGACATATTGTGCTATCTAGAATGAATCATTTTCAACTACCATTTAGGCTGTAGGCCTACCTTATAAGATGGCCTTACATGTTATTGGTTATAGACATATGGCGCCGTCTATGATGAATAATTTTCAACTGCAAATTAGCCCATACTAAAATGATGGTCCATGTTATTTGCCATTGACGTATTGCGCCATCTATGATGAATCATTTTCAACTACCGTTTAGCCTGTACTAAAATGGCGACCCAGGTTATTTGCTATAGATTAGCCTATGGTTGACCCATACTAAAGTGACTGTAAATTATCTTTTTTCCCCATCAAATGATGCATTATGGGAGTACTTTTGAAAGGGGATCGAGTATTCCCATGATAATAACTTAAGCAATTACCATATCACTTCAATTCTTCCCAAGTTATTATTATTATTATATTTTTTGCTAAATATCCATTATATCTGTGTTGTGCATCGCTCTGATCTCCCATATTGATGTATTTTTCGCGAGATTTGTGTGTACTACGTTAACTTAGTACCCTCGCTGTCAATGGGGGGGGGGTTATTGTTCGTCACGTGATCCGAACGCCATTTAGCCCCAAAACAGAACGAGATGGAGAGGTAAAATTTCATTATGGAGTTTTTGGCATCTTCAGAACCAGATGCCTTTCATTTATGGTTGCTTTTATGTGCCCAGCCATTAGCACTTATCTGATAACCAGAATTACTCGCAACCGTAATGGCCGACTCCCCCCCTTTTTTTTTGCTGCTTTTATAAATGTCTTCTCTCTATATGTTGTTGTACTCTTAATCAGAAATATGGAAGTTATTGGGGAGAAAAAATGAGGGAGACATTTTCACTGAGGGGGAGAAAAATAGGGAAAAGGAGTTAATCGGTAAAGTTGTTTAGTAATAACTTAGATGGAAAGTATTACTTCACTTGTATACATGTCTTTTAATACATCTCATGACTCCTATTTGCATTCTCTTAAAATTTCTCAGTCTGCCCCGTCGCAAAGGATTGTGGGACGTTCTGTTTGTTTCAGCAGAAGGGGTGGGTGGAGATTCAATTTCCACTCATCCATGTCCTTTATGGTTGACCCCTTAGGATGACTTTTTTCATTGTATTAGATATAAGAGGGAAGTCTTTTTCTTTAGGGAAATTTATTTTTAAAATATAGGGAATAACTAAATATTACTAGAAAAGTTAAGTATGTTGTAAGTTTACTTACCATGAATGAGAAATCACTGGTTTTATGCGAAAAACGAGCAGCGTCGTATTGTCAACGGATGGGAATAGTGAGAAAAAGGTGAACTAGTCACAATTGATTGCTGCTAGCGCCATCTAGTAGTAGATGTGTCTACTTTTCATCTTAGAAAGTCCTTGTTTGAATTCACATCTTATCAGTATCTGTGCTAGCTGTAAGATTCCACAGATTCAGAAGATGGCTGACACAATCAACCAATGCGCAATAGTTCACATTATTCTCACCAGTTGGCATTTTGGACGTTTATTTTCTAAAATGGTTTGGTTGTTCATAGTTTACTTACTGGTCACTAGGTGGTAGGCTTAGTATAGAGTTTAGAATGAGTTTGGCCCAAAATATGAGCTGAAAATTGATGCACTGAGAAGCATTTTAGTGAAAATAAATGGTTACTTGTTTATACATGCCAAATCATTGTGATAGTATAAATTACAAAGTAAAAAATGGCGTCCTTGTCATGTTTAGACTTGCTAATAAATCACATTAGCTGACGTCATGAATATGATGTCATAGCAGCTCCACTCACATCCTTACACCACATTAGGCGCCTTCGGCATTACAAAAATCGTACAAGAAATCAGCTTTAAACATTGGGCATTAGAGTGTGACGTCACTCACCAGGATGCAGTGGTGTTCGGCATTAGAGAAATTTTATTAAAAAATTATTTATCTGGAGCTGCCGAACCAGTCAGAATGTATGTCACGTGACCACAGTCTTCGGCATTGCAGACATAAGATGTCAGGTTTTTGGTTAGATGTCATGTGACCTCACTCCCTGAAGATAGTTAGTAAGATCATCTTTAATCACAAATTATCATAGTTGTTCTGAAAGGACGTGGCAAGTGACGTCACGGGATATTGGTCTAGATCCAGAACTTGTAATATTAGCATATGTCTCATAGGGAGATGTTCTGAATTCCCCAACAATGTATTCGAAATCAATGATGTTGATGTAAGCTAGTCACGCAATCTTCTATATTCCTATTTTCTCCAATTTTCTAGCCACAAATGCACTATTTTCATGAAATGAGCCAAAGTAAATGTACAGCATGTTGTACATCAAGTTTTTACTTTTTCTTATATCAGCTAAAGAGGGAATGAAAGCAATTTTACGTTTTCATTTTAGTTATGCTTAATACGTGCTCGGTAGCAAACTAAATTACTCCGTTGTGATTTATGATTTCATTTTCTATGATGCTTCATTTTAGTGACATTTTTTAGAGCCAGAGTCCTATTACGTATTCCAACCAGCAGTAATGTTATTGGCACTTTCTTACAATGTTCTAATGAGGTTTTCTTAACCCTAACTGATTTGAATGTATGATTTTTTTTAAAGTTTTTATTCGCTAAACTTGATAGGCCTTACATTAGCACTAACCATATGATATGCCATTTACTTAGTAAAAGCATCTGGTTTTATGATTTTAACCAGATTAGTAATTCTAGTTGGAAAAAGAGGTTACCAGGGAATTCCCATTTTGGCAGACTGCTTGGCACCACTGTTCTTTTTTTTTTGGTCATAAATTCCCAGCATGCCTTGCCAGTTGTTACCTGTGTTTGTGTGTGATCTGGTGATGTTGGGAAACAGGTCTTACTCATCAGGGTGTCTTTTTTTAAGTGGGGGAAAATGTGCCCTAAAGCTTGGGTAGAAAGATACAAGGAGAAAAAGTTTAGTGTGTTTACTTCGGTACTGTTGGAATGTTGATAGGTGAGGTTTTAGACAAAAACGTGGGGAGAGGAATTGGGGGGGGGGGGGGGGCTTGGGACTGATGAACATTCTCTACCCTGAAAAGGGTTTTTTGGTTAAAACGTGGGCGTGGGTATATATGTGCCCTGACCTCATTTCAACCTTGGTTTGGATATGATTCTGGGCTATGGGACGACATCAGTGTCAATATATAAAGTAGGCCTAGTGATATTTGTGAATTATTTCAATTCGGTAGCTGTGCCAAAACCAACATCTAGGCCTATTTGTTGCTGGATTTGGGAAAACAATTGGTTACGGTGCTTATCTCCAAGTCAAATACTGGCCCACCTGCCGGAATTGGTATTTCGGGTGTTGGCCGGTTGTTTCAGCTGGTGTCACGATTTTACTGTTTCAAAAGGCAACGAAAGGGAATTTTCAGTAAACAGTTATTCAGTTTGTGTGCTTTTATGCTTTTTAATTGCCAGTGTAAATTGTGTAAATATGCATGGTTTATGGTTTTAAGCTTGCATCGACTAGGCCTATGACAAATTACTTAAAAGTTAGCTGATGCTAAAATTTCGTTTGCATCGTTTGCTCACGTCTGGCGAGCATTTGTGCTAAAATGGGGATTTTTTTAAGCGATCTAACAGAAATAATTCGGTTAGTTACTTCACATTCAATGTTTCTGGGTCATTCGTATGGTTGCTTATAGTCGGTTCCAACAATTTTGAGACCTCAGCAGGCCCGGGCCACCTGGCGGTAGTTAATTATGATCGATTATAATTGCCAATGTAACTTGGGTGAAAGGCAGCTGCAAAAGATCATAAAAAACTACCGCTAGGTGGCCCACCGCGGTCTCAAACTTTGGACCGATAGGAATTTGCCCTCATGACCTCCCTTTACCTGATTTTTATACCCCAACACCGGCACCTTAATTTGTTCCACAAGTTTTTGGCCAATTACCTGGTAATATTATTGCGATAGTAGCCGTGCTGCCAGATAACAGGATTCAGGGTTCAAAAGTATTGATTCAAACAACTGTGTGCAACTGTTGTAATGCTGGATGTCTACCAGATCACAAAGTCATAAGAAGTCATTGTCTACTTTGGAAACAACTTTTTGCCATAAATTGATAAATTTCAGTTTCATAAGTCATTCAAAATGTTGCTATAGTAAAATACATTAAATACTCCCTATTTAAAAAGTACTCCCATAATGCACCATTTGACAAAAAAAAAATACAATTTTCGGCCATTTCATAGTGTGGATCAGGGTACTCGACTGAGCCGATTTTTGGGCGTCATTCTTGTCCTCGACCGTATGAGGGCGTTAGTGGCTGAAACTGGCTGAAGAGCGAATCAAAAAGTTTCTAAACTTTTTTTTTGTGATAATTTCAGCTTTTGTAAAGTAGTTTTAAATCCATAACGTTTAGGAATAAATCATGTTTTACCAGTGAATACAAATTAATGTGGCAAGCTTTTTGGGTGCAACCTCGTCTTGTGTTTGGCACTACTATGCCATCTAGTGTCAACTATATATTGTGTCAGCAACTAGCGTCATGTTGAACGGCAAGGACAACAAGGTCGCCAGTTGGTATGGTCAAAAAAGCATTATAGCAGACGACAGTTCCTTCACCTAATGTGAAGTGGATAATTTAACATTCATCATAGATGGCGCTATGCGTCTATGGCAAATAATAAGGACTGCCATTTTAGTGCGGGTTAAACTGTAGTTGAGGCCTAGTCATCACAGATGGCGCTTTTTTTGTTTTTTTTTGAAAGGGGAGTATATATATTGAATTCAAACTTTGTAGTAGGCTTACAATACTACCCCTTTAAAAGTAAAGCGCTATCTGTGATAAATAGTTTAAACTACAGTTTAGCCCTTACTAAAATGGCGGCCCATGTTATTTGCCATAGACCTTAAAAGTAGCTCGCTGGTAGCAAGTATGGCGCCTATATGATGAATACTCAGTGTGCAAAAGTTTTTTATTTTTGTCAAACGGTGCATTATGGGAGTAGCTACTTTTGAAAGGAGAGTATTTTAATCATTCTTAGTAAATAATAGAGAATATCTGTAGTCTAAGAATATCTGTAATTCAAAAAAGTCTTTTATTTTTGGACTTCCACAGTCAAGTAATAGCTGTTTGGTGGCGCCATCTATACAGTAGTTTGTTCCTTATATCCTGTTTTTCATTTTGTGCATGGTTTTTTTTTCTTTTTGGGGCCTATGTCATATAATATATTTTTCTCCCTCTTTTTCTTTAATATTGTTATGGCACTGATTGCAGTTTTGGTTTTTTGAATAATGTCAGGTCGTTTTTATCTGTATGTAGATTGCAGTTACCGGCTGTGTGTAAATCCTTATAAACATGTCTTTTTTTTTCGTCTTGAATTGAACTTTTCCCAAAGATGCATCTAGATTTTTTTTTTCTGGGAAAAATATTACGAGTGCCATGCGTATTGCAATTGGCTCGTATTATGGCGTCATTTGGTTAAAAAATGAATTTGCATTCAGGCCCATACACACCCAACGCACCAATTGGCCCACTTATATGCATTTTTGTATAGGCCTATGTGGAGAAAAGCAAAGGCAGAATGTATTGGTGGGAAATGGGATATTTACCGAAATTTTTCAATTTTTTTCCCCGTGCTGACGAGGGAAGAAATGCTGTCGAAAATTGATGGCACAAATAAATACATATATTGAAATATTATACAAATGCATGCACCTTAGGAAAAAAAAAAAAAGATGAAAATTTTGTAGGCAAATTCGAGAGAAAAAGGTCATTGGGCCTGTTGGTGTGCTAAGGGAAAATTTGTCTATAATTTTCTGTACTTCAGTATTTTTTAGATTTTTCGATAAGAGAAATACAATTTAGTAGACACATGGCGAAGTAAGCCTATATGTGTAGACCTATATGTATATATTCTGGGGATGGGGGGGGGGATAGGGGGATATGGGGCGAATTCCCTTCTTTTTATATAAAAATGGAAATAAACGAGAAAAATATTCAACGATTGAATAAAACAGACAGTTAAGAAAAATCCATAACATTTCAATTTTGTGCATTTGCTTTTCCTTCTTTTATTGTGGTGATCATATTGAGTATAGTGATTCAAATCCAGAAAAAAAGATAGGAAAATATATATATATTTTTGAAGTTTTGAAAATTGAACTTTTGAGGTTTTTTATCATGTTTCTGTGAGCAATCAAACTGCAGAATAAGCTCGGAGATGCAATTGCAGATTTTGAATGATACACGAGGCATTTTCAAGCAAATTTATTGAAAGTAGCTGATATACTGTAATTAGGATTTCCTTTTATACAATCTCTTAAAAAAGGGAAAATTTACCAGACCGAATTTTTGTAATGTATTTATAGTAGGGATTTTGTACAGGACAACAGAAATTTTGAAAAAAAATTGGCAAAATCGAAAATTTAACAAAATCTGGCACTATTTCAATCTAAATCATGCTATGATGAAACTTGGATTTAAGGGAAAGTCCCACCTTGTAGCAAGTAATATTTAAATTGTACACACTTACTAGATATTATTGTCTGTGACAATCAGTTTTCATATTGAAGAAATTACAACGTTTACCAAATACATGTTAGGCGCCATTTTTCCACAGATTTCAGCAGACACAATGTTGGTGGCGCCCTCTTGGACCTGCATGTCTACGTGTTTCATGAGAGCAGATGCCTTTTATCCAGTAGATGGCTCTACGTGCTGTCAATAAAATGGCGCCTACAGGTCTCTTACATATCTTGGTATAATTTAACAATAAATAGGTTTTTTTTTTACTATATATAGTCAGACTAACCTATAAACTTAGGTCATAATTTGCACCTAGCGGTCTGGAAGGAAACTATTAGGTGTTTTTTTACTCTCATTTTATAAATAGTTTCTTAGGAAACTTTTGAAAAATGTATTGAAGCTCATTATACAGTTATTGTCAATTAAATAATTCCTTTCTCGTTGAATTTAGTATGGTTGAAAATGGTTTTAAATCTTTTTTTTTTATACATGGTGTCTATTACTCTCGGTTTATTTATAAATCTATAAATTAGTTGTGCATTTTATGGACTGCCTCCCAGCAGAGCAGGATGTGACGGAATGCATGGAATGTGACTAACAACAAATTTTCATTGAATTTCCTTTGCATTTTTTTATTTTCGTAGTCTTTTCACTGTAAATTACAGGGTCAAGGGTACATGATTGAACTAAACCTTAATTTTGTGAGGGTTCCTTGCTTTCGTGTTTCTAAGGTGAATGTTGTTTTCATGTCTGGAATTTTTTTTAGCTCTGAAATTTCCAGTAATTTTAAAATAAAAATGAATACATGTAGGCCTACATGCATTTAAAGTTTTTTAAAATGAAAAATAATACTAATTTTAGTTTTCAATTTTAACTTTTTAACTTTTTTTCCTTGTACATGTAATATCTTAACTTTTTTTTGAAGAATTTTAACCAAATATTGTCTGATTTTTGTAGACTTGATTTAGAATTAATTAATTAAATATGCAAAATGGTAATTACATTTTCTGTACGTGACAGATAATAATTTAAAATAGTTGAGTAAATTAACAAATGTTCAATTGAACCAAATTAATTATACGGAGTTTAATTAACATTAAAGTTAACATTTAAACATTTTTTTTCTCTGGCACAGGATCACCTTAGCCAATACACTTAAAAGGGATAGTCCCACTTTGTAACAAGTAATATCTAACAATTGTAAGTGGTTAATGTTTACTAGATATGAATGGCTGTGACAATAATATACATCAGAGTTTCCATATTGAAGAAATCATGACGTTTGTGAAATACATATATAGGCGCCATTTTTCCATAGATATCAGCAGACACCGAAAGTTGGTGGCTCCCTCTAGGACATGCGTGTCTATACATGTTTCATGAGAGCTGATGTCTTTTATCCAGTAGAGGGCGCTACATACTGTCAGTAAAATGCCGCCTATTTAGGCTTTGTATATTAATCCAAATCCATGCATGTATTCAGGACATTTTATTTGTGCATGTGCTGAAATATTACAAAAAGAGTACGTTCCATGAAAACCCAATTTCCACACTCATTTATCCTTGCAACAAAGAAAAAAACTTGAATAATGAATGCTTGTTCAAGTTTCATGAAGAAGACTCGGGGGCAACAACTGCCAACATATTTAATAGTTAGTTTTCATCTCGTCAACAAAAACACAAACAACAGAAGGATTATATTTATTATTGTTTTGTCATTGGGGAAAAGAATTAAATTTAATAATGACATATGGTTTTATAGTTTTCTCTTGGGGGGCCCCCCACCCATTATGCGCTGTAATTCTGTCAATTTTTAATGTTTACTTGGATGGTTATGAAAGGGTTGATGCTGACAATTGTAGTTTTTAAAATTCACGAAAAGTTATTAGATGTTATGAAATGGCCACATATAATGTACTATACAACAAAGCGTTCTTTTTTTAAAAAAGGGACAGTCCCACTTTGTGGCAAATGAATCTTAAAATTAAGATTATTAATAAAAAAGAAGATTGCAGTTCACCTACCGTAATTCAGAAATCACGATGTTTCCAAAAACAAGGATAGGCACCATTTTTATAATAGTCCCCCACCCAGGCAGAATGGCGCTGCATGCTAGGAGGGGGGGGGGTTCAAACTAGAAGGATTGACAAAATGACTTCCAACATGGCTACTATCAACCATCGAGATTTTTGTACACATTGCATTGGCATGTTTCAAAATTAATAACTATTGAATGGAAATTATAAATTAAATTTCAATTTCTATACGCTCTTCTTGTGCTTTTCCCCTCTGTCTTGAAAAAATGCTTGAGGTAAAGTGGGACTGTCCCTTTAAATCAGCATTTTAAAATTGTTATAGGTGGCGTTGTGAGCTGCAGCTTTACAATTTGTACCATGTGTTACAAATGAAATTCAATCAAGCGCACAATGTCATTTATCAGACATGATAAGAAATTTAATGCAATCAAAAAGATCTTTTTCTCAATTATTTTCAAATGTGGCCCATTTTTCTTTTTTTTCTTCCTCTTTTTTTTCCTGCAATTTTGGCTTATTTTTGAAATGAGCTTTTAGAAAATTTCACGAGTGAAAAATAGAAAAATAGAAAACATGACAAAAAAAGTTTAGATTTAATTAAAAACTTTTTTTCTCCTAATTCTAATTGCTTCATCTTGGATGTATTAAATTTCTACACTTTTAAGCTTTTTTTCCCCGGGAAATTAATAGCTAATTCGTACTAAATTGGTAGGTCTTAACTAAAAACAAATTGCGAGTTGTGCTCCTCGATGGCGCTGGTTTACAATGGCAACTGCCATTAAGTTTTAGCATTAAACAGAAGCGAATTATTTTCACCGAATTGTGCCGTAAATTTAGTAAATTAGTGCTTAACTAACTACATTAGTGAAGATTTATTGTTTTAATTAAGCGTAAATGAATAAATGCTTCGATAATTGTTTTTCTATTTTTTTGTATCCGTTTCGTGGAAGCAGTGAAATACACAGAAATCCAAGAAATATGCTATCTTGTTTGGAAATAATATTTATCACTTAAAAGGGACAGTCCCATTTTAGCTTCAAGCATTTTTTGCACGAAAGAGGGGGAAAAAATAAGAAGCGCGTATAATTTGAAATTTAATTTATAATTACCATTCAATAGTTATTAATTTTGAAACATGGCAATGTGGACAAAAATCTCGATGGTTGATAGTAGCCATGTTGGGAGTCATTTTGTCAATCCCTCTAGTAATAAACTTAATTGATGGTGATACAAGTTTTTGCATAACAGAGAATGCTCATTTTACTATTCCATAGCGATAAAGTGAAGCCAACACGAACCCCCTTTTGCATGCAGCGCCATTCTGCCTGGGTGGGGGACTATTATAATAATGGCACCTATCTTTTTTTGGATACATCGTGATTTCTGAATTACGGCAATTATTAATAAGACTGCCTTTCTTTATTATTTAATAATCTTAATTTTAAGATTCATTTGTCACAAAGTGGAACTATCCCTTTAAGTACATTGTATATTATGCTTTAGACCAATTTTTTTTTATTTTTTTAAATAAGCAACTGTTGAAATTTTTCAGTTTTACAGCCCAACATTCGATGACCAGGATGATTCTCAAGAGCTAAAAATCCCGGTAGAGAAACCGGATATAAGCAGATATTCCCGTAAGACCAAACTGTACGCCGTGAGTTACCGCAGGGACAGCATCCCGTTCAGTTTACAAGTCCGGCGAGTGGACACTGGCACCATTATGTGAGTATGTATATTATACACAAGTACATTTTATTAAAAGGAAATTGGGTGTTGTCAAAAGTGTGCTAATTCCGCTGACACAGTTTACATTTCCGCAAAATAGAATAAAAATACCGTTGGGACGATAAGGGACACACCCTAAGGTAGCACCCTGGGGACCCCAGTATGTACAGTGCATTGCATTGTAAGGGTGCTAAGAACGACATAATCGCAGCGCCCCCTGTCACCAAACTAACCAACTAAAAGCCAGCATCACTTTGGTTGCATCTCAGAAGTTCCGTCATCCATTTTACTAAATTCCTAACTATTTTGGGACATTGTACATGCATACAAAATGATTTACGTTACTACTGTTGCATTAGTTTGCAGTGTAAACGACCCATAAACAAGCCATATAGTAAATCCCAGCAAATGATAGGCGTGCATCAATGCCATCTATTGAGAGCATTTGTAAACAAGCCAACCAACAAGTGATGCCATTACAGGGTTCCAACTATTTTTACAAATTGATTTCCTTGACTTTTCCCTGACCGATTTCCAAAATTTTCCTGACCAAATTCATAAACAAGGTCAAAGAAATACAAGGGGGTACCATTAAATCTAGGCAATCCAATAAGTATACTGGCATAATGGATGTTAAATGCCTTATAGCATTTTTCGCCTCATTTTAATTTGATATTTCTCAATTCGATGGCTTAATTCACAATTGATGAATACGCCAACTTGTCAAAAATGAGATAATTGTACCATTGTGATTCTGGAAGTGTCCCTAATGAACCTAAAGTTACAGAAAGTAATTTAACCTATAGTTGTTAAAGTTACAGAAGTGAAGAGTAGCGAATATCCAACAAGGTATCATTCCTAAAAGTTAAAGAGTAGTGGAATGGTACCATTTGATACCTGGATTTTTATTAAAATCAACTGAAATTTTCTCTTATTTTTTTTACATTTGTTTAATTTACTTTATATTGAACCGTATTCAACGAGCTAGCTGTTAGATTTCTATAGATTCCCATGATAATGGCCGACACAATCAGCCAATGCATAATAGTTAATGTTATTCTAGCCAGATGGCGCTTAGGATGTGCCTTTACTAAGATTACTAAGTGCTAAGATTACTTATCTTTACTATGACTTCCGACCTTTTAGCAGTGTTTTTGAAATGATGATTGTGAGACCGGGAAGGTCTCACAACGATCTTTGAGCATTTTATTTCTCATTATTGGTAAATATTTTCTGCATTAAAATTTCATGTATCCACTTTAATATCACTTTTTTTAAAAATAAACTTTTCTTAAACTGAGACTTTCCTTTTAAACTTTTACTTTACAAGTATATGGTAGGCCTAAATACTTATTGTTTATTTAAAGATTAGAGTCTAGCATAACACTTGGACTTTTATTACGTTAGAATTTTACTCAATTTTCCATGATTAAATATTGTTGTCATGATTTTTTCTGTTTTTCTCGCAGAAATTATCAAGCAGGTGATGAATACGAATGAGAAATCCATCCCCTTTCGACCTCAATTGGAATTATTAGAAAATCCCTTTGATGTCGTTCGCGATTGCCTTAAGTGCTGCTGGAGCGAAGTGCCGGAAGAGAGACCGGATTTCAAGACGATTCGGCATCGGTTAAGACCGATGAGGTAACTATGACCACCCACGAGAAACTTATTCTTTACACAAATGCTGCAGTTTATGATTGCCTTATTATAACTAAGTTAGCAATGGAGCGCAGAGCAAATAATATCTGCAGTTATACTTCAGGCAGACACTACTAATTGGGAATTAAGTTGGAAGTGCTAAATCTAAAGAATTTGCACAATATCTAGAGATTTTCCACATAATTAGAGAATCTGCACAAAATCTAGAAAATTTAAACAAAATCCAGAGAAATTGAAACAAAATCCAGAGAAATTGCACAAAATCTAGAAAATTTAAACAAAATCCAGAGAAATTGGACAAAATCTAAAGAATTTGCACAAAATCTAGAAAATTTAAACAAAATCCAGAGAAATTGCACAAAATCTAGAAAATTTAAACAAAATTTAGAGAATTTGCACAAAATCTAGAGAATTTGCACAAAATCTAGAGAATTTGCACAAAATCTAGAGAATCTGCGCAAAATCTAGAAAATTTAAACAAAATCCAGAGAATTAGCACAAAATCTAGAGAATTTGCACAAAATCTAAAGAATACTGCAGAAATCTCCATTAAATAGAATCCATTTTCTGGACAAATATATTTACTCATTTCTGCATGAGTATTTTAACAGTATTCTGTCCAGAAGGTTGTAGAATTTGCCGAATATTTTCTGCAGTAAGTTTATTTTTTGCAAAATAAACTGGAAAAAAATTTGCAGAAAGATATTTGAGCCCTAATTATACACTAATAAATTTAACGAACTCTTTAGAAGTTATTACGTCCTACTTTTTTTCTGCAGAGTTTCACAGAAATTCTCTTCATGGCAGTTTGGTATAAGTCTTATTAAACAATGGCTAGATAATAATAAATTGTTATAAGGAGTAATTGGGTCAGCAGTTGTATTTTTCACGCTGCAATTTTGTGCTAGTAATAATAATTACTTTTTTTGACTCTCGTTCGTCACAATAGGAAGCCCAATATCTTCGATAACATGATCGCAATGATGGAGAAATATGCCAACAATTTGGAGGCTTTGGTCGACGAAAGGACGGACCAATTAATCGAAGAGAAAAAGAAAACTGAAGCACTGCTTTACGAGATGTTACCTAGGTAATGTAATTAAAAGATCGTAGGATTGCAATTCAATATTACTCATTATTTTAATTGTTATTGCAATTACTGCTCAATAATGGTGCATTTGGAAACGCAGCTGAACTCGTTGATCCTTAATTGGGAACTATTTAAGGGATTTTATTGATCTCGTTATATTTGTATTGTCAGACGATCCTTAACTTTATAACAGATCAAATTCTCGACAGGGCCAAATCAATAATTTCTTGGGGTTTTTTTTTAACTGAAGCCAAGCCCAAAGTTTGACAAATTTCTAGTTTCCATCTAAATTCAAATTAACGAAGTTTGTTAAATTTTGAAATTTGCTTTTGCTTTTCTTTAATTGACACTTTTTTACTAAAAAGACGGGATTTGAACCACGAACCTCCGGCTCTCTGTGCCAAGATCCAACCATTAGACTACAATGTCCTTCTGGTAGCCACCAAATTTGACCTGATTTTATTTTCCTCGGTGCCGATTCTACTTGCACAGAATCCAGGGCCGTAGCAAGGTCAAGTAATCTGGGGGGGCAGAGTGGATTTTGCTGCCCTCCTGAGGGCCAGGGCCATACCCAGAAATCCATTTCTTTGGGGGAAGGGGCCGCCCCAAAACATTTTTTTTCTTCAAAATTTGGCCTGCAGGCAAAAATTTGAAGGCTTTTGTACATATAGTAACCGCAAAAATTGACAGCAAATGGCGCCGCAGGCGAATTTTTTACTCAAAATTTCCTCAAAAATGGGTTAAAACAATCACAAATTTTGCCATTTTATTGACTGCAAATGGCGCCGCAGGCGAATTTTTTACTCAAAAACCCTCAAAAATGGGTTAAAATAAGTCAAAAAATTTCCAGTGGGCGGGAGGGAGACTGGCATTTTGCTGCCCCCTCTGATCGAGTCTAGGAGGGCAGCCGCCCCCCCCCCCTGCCCCCCCGGCAGCTACGGCCCTGTCTGACATAAAATATGCCCTCTAAGAATTTTCTCAGGCCTAGAGTACTTAAATTAGTTTGCTTTACAGCTGTATAGTTAGTGTTATTCCCACATGGTCCACTCATCCAGTAACATGTGATCACCCAACCTTTTAACAGTAAAAATTTGTCATGAGGTGAATTTTCATTATAAATTCAATGTGCACAATACATTTGTCATGTGCAATATTTGGTGTAAAAGTAGGCCTTTATAAATAATCCCGACACAATGTCATGAATTTCAAATCTCTGTACTTATAGGACTATTCGTTAATGAAAGTATAATTTTGCTGGCAGATGTGACCATAAGTCCATAAATCATTGGTTGCATGTACACATTTTTCCTCATCCATTCTAAATTTGTAATGTGTATTGCAAATGTTTATGCATAATGTATCAGTATCAAAACTGAAGGCGGGTCGACCATCGGCCCATTTTTTAGATTTGTCCTCCAGAGGTGTTCCATCATCAATCCAAAGAAAGGGACTACTAGTTGTATTACGGTACAGTCCGATCCAATAGCAATGTGGCACAGTCTCATTTCCTTTATACATGTTTAGTAAAAATTGATTGACTGAGTGGAATGCTTCGTCTGATTTTGGAGTGGCCAGTTGCATGCCCCTTGCACTGCAATTGGCCACTGCATCCTGCCAGCTGCTAGTCTGAGTTATGTTGTAGACATACACAGTGTTTCCAAAGGTTGAACAGACACCACCGTCACAGGTTAGTTCTAGAAATATTTCAAATGAAAACAAATTACATTTGGCTTTTAATAAAGATAATATAATTTAAAGCACGTAATAAATTGTAAAATCAAACAAACTTTGACATAATCTGCCTCTCATTGGAAAAGAGCATTGACACTCAAAGTCTGGTCCATCCTCGGATCGTTTCAACGTACATTTTCCATCGTTAAAGCAAGGATTTGGCGAGCAAGGGTCCGAGATGACCTGTGTAATTCAGACATATTTCTATAAATTGTAATTTATGTAAAGTTACACAGTGAAGGACATCCAAACTTCAACTGTAAGAAATTAATACCTTTGCCAGGGCATGGTATACGGGGAGGGGGTGGGGCAATGGGACAATTGATCCCCTTAGCCGGAGAAAATTACCCATCCCTTCAAAATTAAAGCGCCATCTATATGTGAT
>JAQIXP010001858.1:0-16802 GCA_034700285.1 Proteroiulus fuscus | reverse complement strand
ATTCGAGAATATTGTTCTATTTCACAGCTGTTGTAAAATATGCTGTTTTCAAAGGTGAAAATTACCACCTGTAATACATAGCCTACCTACTGTTTTGTATACATTTATATCTTGCATATAAATTTTAATAAATGAATTTTATTTTAATTATCTTTTGAAAATCGTATCGATGGGAAATGTCTGAGACGTGCTTAGACTCCAGTTTAGAGCAAAAATCTCTGCAGAACAGTATAATAGTGCTACGTTCACTAGCTCCCCCTTAAACTCCCTAGACTAATATAATTCTGGATCCAACTGGGGGGGGGGGATTTAACCCCCATAACGTCTCCCTGGGTAAGCCTGTGGCAACTTTAAATGTTGAAGAATCTAAATCGAATTTCAAGTACTTGTCCATCACTCCCCCTCCCTTTCACACAAAAATATAAATATTGAGAATTAAGCCATATTGCTAAATTAACCCTAAATCCTTGGAATTGGAAGTGATGGGAAGAGCAATTTTGCAAACGAGCTCTTCCAATATTCGTCTTCCCTCCCACTCATCACAGGAAAATAAGTGTCAAAGTTGAAAGTGATCCGTGATTGGTCCTCGATGGTAAAATTTTGGCGGGAGAAGTGACACGTGACTAGCACTGAGTGGAACGTCAGCGTTCATTCCGAGGCAGTATATCGTAGAGGCAGGTTGGGTCGTTTCGAGGTAAGCAAATTTTTTTCCTTTGTTCTAAAAATTTCAAAATTAACGGCGAAAAATTGTTGTTTCTAGCTATTATATGGTTATTAAGACATAACTTCATGCTCACGTCTCTAATATAATAAGTTGATCGTAGAAAATCTCAAAGTATTATCTTATATTGAATAAAATTAAAAATGACGCTTTTGAACTTTTGATTTAACTGTTCTGGTTGAACTCTGCCTTAATTTCGTTGTACCGGTATGTACAACACTATACGTTACATGTCAGTAAATAAATATGTTTATTATGAAAATCATGAATGTTAATAAACATTTCGAATGGGCATAGCGCCGGTTTGGTAGCTTCGATTTGATGTTGCCGTTGTAAAAAAAAAACGTGAAATTAAATTGAAATGCCAATGCCAAAAGGCATTAAAGCAAATGGGGATTTATCAATCCGTGTACCTTTATTTCAAAAGAACCTATATAATTTAGAACATTTCAGAATACGTGATATTATAATAGTAGTAGTAATTATTAGCTTCAATAGGGTAGGCTATGTTATAAAGAAAAAAATGTTTTTCAATTTGGAGAAATGGTGCGCCCAAGTTGTCACTCAGGTCCAAAGTTCATGTTGTTGATGCGTGACCGGGTCCAAAAGTCATTTTGATGGGGCCCTAAAGTTAGGAGCAGGACACAGAATGGTACTAATACGACGTATAATAAAATAATTCAGTGGAAAGTCTAAAGTCCCTCACTTTCTAAAATCCATAACAATGAACTGGTTGTTTGTCAACGCGCTCAAATTGTGGGATTTTTTTTGTTGTTGCTAGAATAGAATTCTTAAAATTTAATTTCTTCCTGTATATATCTTCTGTTGTAGGCCTACTGATTGTCGTAGTGGCAAAACAGTTCAGTAAGACTGTTATAATTTTCATTTATAAAAAAAATGTGAAATATAAAATTAGATGCCAATCAATGTTGAATGTGATTCCTGTTAATAAAATGGAACGTTTGTGGGGAATTTTTACGCCAAGTTTTCTCCCGCCAAAATCGCTTGTACTTTGTCACGTGATTAAGATTTGATGGTAGGGAAACGTTTTTAAGAAACAATGGGAAAAAATATAAAATGACATTCTGTAGTGACTCAAGTTCATGAGCTTATCTTATTTCAAAAATGTGAAATTCATAATTCTTTTTCCACCAAATTTGTAATTTGTATTATATACCCTGTAGTAGACTGCCATACTTAAAATTGTTATTGAAGGTTATTCTTGAAGGTATATGTTGCCTAATTAACATTTAGATTCTTTTAATATTTTCCAGATTTAAAACAGAAAAATAAAATGGGAATAACGAAGAAACATTCTACGAGCAATTCCAACATAGACTTATACTTGTGACATCATTTACAATGAATAATGGCGGGAAATTGTTTCCGTCTAAAATGGCGCCTATCTACAGAGATTTTGCTGCGTGTTTTTGACGGGCTCCAGCTTTAATGCACTGTCCCTGATTTCGTGATGCGTTCCAGCAAGATAATCTTGGTTCCACCGAGTTGTGTGATATGTGTTTCAGCTAGTTGTGTGACGCGTTCCAGCTAGTTTTGTCATCGGTCTTCACTGATCTTGGGCAAATGCATCATCCATCCGCGCGGCATTTGGCCCAAGATCTTCTCTTCTAAAGGTAGGCTGGATTTAAAATATTTTCACCCCACAATTTATTACAAATCCAAAATGTCGCGTGAAAGTTTTAAAAGGTGCACTAGCTGTACCGTCCTGAAGAAATTTTCGTTCCGAAATGGGACTATTCACGCGGGCCAGCTTTAAAAGGAATTTTCAGGACGTGCAATTAGAAATTCAGGCTTATTTTCATAGAGACCGCGTGTTTTTTTATTTTGCTGTAGGCTGCAAAAGAGTTTAAAAGAGTTTAACCATTTTTAAAATTTATGTCTAAAATACAATATATTATGAACATCATAAACCGCTACTTTGTGGGAGATACAACTAGACTGCATAAAACTTCAAAACAGTTTTTAACATCTGTTACATTTATGCATAATTCTTAAAGTCACATTTAAATCTATGCAAAATTTTGTAAGCCTACAGAAATTTTTATGCAGAATTCGAATAGCATACAAATGTTATGCAAATTCAAAAAACCTACAAATGTTATGCAGATTCGAGAAGCCTGCACAATTTTATACGAATTCGAAAAGCCTATGTGTATAATTTCATGCAAACGAGGTCCCTGATTTATATTATTTAAAAATTATAAGCAGTTTTTAGAATTGGTCTTAGAAAGTAATAAAATAATTCGTCTAATTAGGTGTGATCAGTGGTACAGTTTTAATTAAATTCGCCAAGAATGCGTTCGATTTCATTAGCATTGGGTAATTTTTCCCCATGACTCATGTTATCCAATGCATTTTTCTCAAGTTTACTTATCATGTCACCTTAAACCACTTGGAAAATTATCGGCAAGCCTTTTTGGTTGTACTATATTTAAAAAAAATTACTAATGAACTATACAGAGTCAAGTAAATTAGCCCACCCCCTCCCCCTTTTTTTTATTCAAATTGCCCCTTAAAGGTTGGCAAAAGTTCATATCGTATGTGTATTGAGTGTTTTCCACTATAAATGTGCATTCATCACCGATTAATTTGGCTTGCATATTTGGTATGAAAACTCCTTTGAAGATGACAACCAAAATCAAAATTCCAAATGTCCTAAAAATGCCCGTTACGCTAATAAATTAGAGTATTATTGTCGTCCAAGCTAGCGGCCGACCTTGAAAGTTCTGACAAATTGCCATAAAAACTGTTTAAATGTGATTTGTGGCTATATCATTTGTGTATTTTATTCCACAGAATCAGTGGATGGGATATATCAGCGCAACAGATTTACTCTCATCGAATAATTGTGCAAGAAGGATTATATTGCTGAACTGAACTTGAAAAATCTACTGACTTTTCATCCCGTACGTCGCAGCAGTATTTAACTGGATCACAGTAGGAAAAAAACACATTTACGTTATTCTCAGCTTAGATTTTGTAGTTGGGTGGGGAGTACGCAAACATACACAACACTTAGCATACCCACCATTTGCACTGAGGTGGAGTAAATTTAAAAAGGCTTTGGGCACCCTTGGACTGGAAATGCAGCGGAACGTAGGAACCCACGACCGTAGTAGCCGTCGGCGGTAGTCCCCAACCGCACCCGAGGAAAGCTCTGTCCTGTCTATTTTTTCTTCTTTTCAGAATCAGCTTATCGGTTTAGCTTAGGATGGTATTGAGGCCGGCGTGGACCTCGTTCCGATAGCTGGTCTCAGTCGCTCCGATCCGTAGTGTGGCCCATTAATTTTTTGGAGAGGGCACTGAACCCTGGCCCTTGGAATGCCCGAGCCGCACACTAGCCGTCGAGAGTCGTCCGTCATTATGTTTCTTCTAAACTTACGAGAATTTACTCGCGCAAACTTTTTTTTAAAAAAAAAACCAAACGATACTAATCAACAATCTTTAACGTATTGACGTGGCGGCTCATCGAAACTCGTTAGGTAGGAGTGTTTTATTTTTTTTTTAGAAATTGGACAGGCAGGGGTCTTTTTACAGGTTTTGTTGTCTTGTTTCCAGGTACACACGTGGGTTTCAATGTTAGGAGTGATAGGTTTTTAATTTTGTATTTTTTGCTGGGCGTTGCGTTTTTGTTAACAATTCATTTTGCCCATTACAGCCGGGTGCCTTAGTTTGGGGATGTTTGCAAACTTTGCTGTGAATTTGAATTTTTGCTAATCTTTTTCTCTTTTTTTCATGTTTCGATGGAAAATATTCGGCCGAATCAACCACCATGGCATGGTTCTGGAAAGTAAGTATAAATCATTGCCGTAAAATTTAATGTCCTATACTTTTCAGCAAAACTGCATTTTCCAATTTCCCTCTATAGAATGACGGTTGATTTTCCTAATTAAAAAAAAACTGTTGCCCTGCTAATATTCGCTGTGTTTTTCAACAACACTCAAGTTTTATAAATTGATAATTAGAATTTGTTACATCAAGGTAAATGTTACAGAGCGGGCAAACCTTCCTCGCAGTTTTGCAATTCCTCACATTTTAGTCATTTTTTACATATACATATTTTGCTGTTAGTTGATTTTTTTTTCTTTATCATTTTCAGATATTTTCGAAGAGGACAATTTGGACATGTAAAAGTGATACTATTTTCTTATCATTAATTTGATGTTATGCTTTGGTCTTCATTTCTATTTTCAGATTTGTTGATCAAGAAGTGGATGGACATAATGTAAAAATACCTCATATTAGTTTTTTCAGTTCGTTGATTTCACGCTTTGATCTTCTTTGTATTTTCAGACTTTTTGAGAAAGAAGTGGATGGACGTAATGAAGAAATGCCTCGTACTAGTTCTTGCAATTCGTTGATTTCACGCTTTGATCTTTATATTTTCAGACTTTTTTTGAGGTAGACGATATGGACACAGATATGAGAAAATACTGGTAATAGGTACTCGTTTTTAATTCGTTGATTTTATGCTTTGATCTTTTATATTTTCAGATTTTTTGAGAAAGAAGTGGATGGACGTAATGAAGAAATACCTGTACTCATTTTTTCGTAATTCGTTGATTTCACGCTTTGATCTTTGTATTTTCGGACTTTTTTTGAGGTAGACGATGGCCACAGATACGAGAAAATACTGGTAACAGGTACTCGATTTGTAATTCATTGATTTTATGCTTTGCTCTTTCTATTTTTAGATATTTTTATGAGGAAGAAGACGTTGGATGCACAAAGCAGTACTAGTACCAGGTACTGGGACTGTTTTACTTTTTTGATTTTATGATTTTGGCGTTTTTATTTTCAGATTGTTTGAGGAAGATGAAGCCCAGTGAAGTACGAAGCGACACTTGGTACTGGTACTAATTTGACTATTCGTGACTTGTTGGCTTTGGTTTTCATTTCTATTTCCAGGTTTTCCCGATGAAGGTTTATGTAGGTGCTTTGCACTGCTGGACGATGCCTTAATTATAATATGCATGAAACCACTCTCAAGGAACAATTAACTATTTTTTTTTAAAATTTATATGCAGTATCTGCACATGATATCCCTTGTTTAACCCTTTAATTTAAATCTTTTTAGCATGTTTCTTCTGATTTAAAATTTTCTTGGCTTCTTGAGATATGCATCTAGGCTGGTGAGGTGTTCTGTACTTTTGTGACTGCCATAGCTTATTTATGGGATTACGCTAATAATTAAACGTCGTTGGTAAACATCAAAGGTATGTTGGATGTATTCCTGAACAAGTGAATCTTTTCTCACGCTTGTTACCTTTAGAATTGCAGTCTTTTTTATTCATTAATATATTTTTTCTTCTATTTTTTTTTGAACATTTGCATTGAAGATGGTTGAGTTGTCAGATTCCTTGAACAGAGGATAACAGTTATAAGGATTTACCAGCGGCTTCTTTATGGTAGGCTACGTAGTTAAACTTTCATTGTCCTGAAGAGATTTTTGTAAAAAATCCATTTAATTGGTGCATGCTTTGAACCCAAAATTTGCTCTTCAGTATAGTACAGCTTTTTAAGCTCCTTAATTTGATTAATTTAGGATTGTTGATGACTGATTGGTTTTTTTTTTTTTGTTACAGGCATCGATTGACGACATGGCGTGTTCAGTGTCCTCCGACCGATATAATTATAAAGAATCACTTTTTGTCATTTGTGAAATTTTGATCCTCTGTGATCGTTTTAAGTGCTTTTTGTGCTAATCATTTCTTAATCGTATTCATTTCTAACCAAGTTACACACACACTATCCACATTGCCAAACATTCCGCGAGTTCATAGCTTTATTCGAGTTTGTCCTCTTTGGTCTCCCATTCTGGTAAGATGGGTCCTCGTACGATTTCTGCTTTTCATTTTTTTTCGTAAATGATGATTCCGATGGCTTTTGGGTTTCTTCGTTTTGGACACGGTTTTGGCGGTTTGATTTTAGTAGGGGAATTAAGGTTGGCGTATTTTTCATCCTGTTGCTGTTGTGGTTTAGAATTCCATACATTTTGGAAGTTGTTTGTGGTAGATCATCTGGTGATCGAACGTTGAAAATGGTTCAAAAGGTTGGATTTAGCAAATATGTTGTAGGTATAGGAAAAACAAATGACACGTTCATATATTGCACAGCCTGTCTTTTTCTTTCCCTTTTCTACTAACATTATATTTATACATTTATTCAATAACTTGGTTAATTCACATTTGTTTATCATACCGTATTAATTGTAATAATAATATTGTACTAAAAGCCAATGTTAATACTGATATAGATGCAACTGTAGGTGATTATGTTTTGGTTTAGAAGGTTTTATAGCAGGGGTGTGCTGTTTTGGTGTTAAATTTAGGTTGTAATAATTAAATGTCTGAAGAGCTACACCGTAATTAACATGGTAGGCAGTTGCAGTGGTGATGCACTTAAATGCGCTTTTGGTAACTATTTGGTCTTTATTTCATCAGCATCAGAAGTCATCAGCCAATCCTGGAAATTTTAAACTTCATATGTAACAACTGGTACTAATTGTTCAAAAACAGGTTTGTTTGTATCTTGTATTCATATATTATTGACAATCTTATAGTACATTATTTTAGTTTTGTAAAGGTTTTCAAGTTTTAAAAAAAAATTTCAATTAAAAATGGAAGCTGCTAGTTTTATTTGCATTTAAAATATATTAAAAAGTGGACTTTAGGGTAATAGCAGATTTTTTTTAAAGCGGATTAATTTCTGCAAATTTTATTAAAATTTGTGGAGGAGAAAAGAAAAAATTGCGCGCCTAACACTCGATCTATGGGAACATTCACGAGGGGCGCTGCATGCGCGATAAGGTCAAAGGTCATTTAATCATTCAAACTTTTGCTGTGGCTGATATCATATAATCCATTTCAAAATGATTGGAACAGAAAGAGATAATTTAAAGGACCGTTTAGCTAGGAAGGAAGAAATTGAGTCAAAGCTGCAAATGGTAAGTGCTATAATTTAATTGGAAAATGGGAGAAATCTTACTGAAAATCAAAAAAAATAAATGTTTGGTCCATACACTGACTGGTTCAGGCAATTTAGTTCCAATAGTAATTATAATAGCTTGGACAAAGAAGAACCTGAATCTGTTCGACGTAAACTGTAGTAATATCATCTCTATATTAAAGCTTAAGTGCACTTTCAAGTACAAATTTGTATACCTGGGACCTATTTCTTCAAGACTCCAGAATCTTAGAAATATTGGTTCCATCATACAATCCAGAATCTTTCTTGGGAGTAGATAGGATTTTCAGGATTGGGAATGTTCTACGGAGCCATTTTTGTTGGTTTATCTGGATTCAGGATTGTAGATTCTGGAGTCTTGGTGAAATAGGGCCCTATTTCATCAAGACTCCAGAAACTAAAATTCTCAATCCAGAATCCTAGAAATTTTGGTTCCATCTTACAATCCCTAATCCAGAATCTTTCTTGGGAGTAGATAGGATTAGGAATGTTCTACAGAGCCATTTTTGTTGGTTTTTTTGGATTCTGGATTGAGATTCAGGATTGTAGATTCTGGAGTCTTGGTGCAATAGGGCCCTGGTATTTTAATATTTTCAAATGAGCTTTATAGTAAAGTAGGATTTTATGCTTGCAAGAACAAATAATTTTCTTCTGTAGGAGCTAGCTGGCCTGAATACACTGAAGGAAACGCTTCAGAAAAGTAATCAGCTTACAAAAGGCATGACTGGCATACTGATATCGTTCGAAGATCGGCTAGCCAAACTTGAAGAGACGATACTTCCAGTTTACCAAGATACGTCCAGTCTGCAACGGAGGCAGGAAAGTATCCTTTCATGCTGGTTCTCGTCAGGCTGAACTGTCATTGTTTAAAGTCACGCGTAGTGCTCAATTTAAGGTATACGTGTACTTTTTTCTTAAACCCTTTATTAAGATATTGACAAGACTCTTGAAGCTTTAGATCATATTATAAACTATTACAATGTCACCAAGGAAGTGGAATGCACTATAAAGGAAGGGTAACATCTGCCTCTCATCTTTCACATTTTGTCTTTATCGCATTTGTAGTTTTGAAACTGCTATAAGATTTTTAATTATGTTCCTAGCGTTGTTGACACGTCCGACGAGTATTTAAAGAGCATTGCCTGCGTTCAGAATGCCATTAGTTACTTTGAGAAAAATAATCCAGAATCGCCCGAATTGCATAACCTCGTGAGTGTCTTACACCTTTATTTTTCACTTATGATTCACTTGGGAGTCCCCTTTAAGCTTACCTTGTCCTGAAGAAATGTTTATAAACCGAGGTTTGAATCAAACGAAATTACCACGTTCTTTGGGTTTCATTTTGAAACACTAGACAAGTGCCAATTCCATTTAATAAGGTGGAAAATGCACGTGCAATGAACACCCGTTTGAACTAAAAAATTTGTAAGAATGTCCTTTTAAGAATAGTTTTATTTTGGCGATATGACCGTTTTACCATTTGGTAACACCAGCTCTGTCCATTTGATACCAGGATCCGAACCTGGAGAATTTTTGTTGGGGCATCTGCTGCTTTTACGTGTAGGATAACGATGCAGGGTAACCAAAAGAGTTACCCACCCATAAGAGTTACCTAAATAGGTATAGTACCCAATGAGATCACTGAAATTGCAGAGCTTTCCTGGGGCCACTGTTTTCTCTCCACTTATGGGTAGGTCCCAGGAAAATCATGGAGAGCAGTGCTTTTGCATTTTCACGGTAGAGTTCTAACCTATGCATGATGGAACTCCTTGTGAATTGGACCACAAATTGAGCATGACCCGGTAAGCATGCCAAAATATGAATATTCTAACTTCGAGGGTTGTGATAAACTACCAAAGGTCTATAGGCTACTCTATGGGATTCGTGACTCCATTAAAATTTCATAAGATTCACTTAAAGATGTACAGGATTCACCCTTATTGTTTTTATCTTCGTTTTGATCATCTTTCTTTTGGATTCTGTTAATTTTGTTATGATTTTCAGGAATTGCTTTTTGTGACTGGCAGTGAAGCCTTGGAGAAGCACTTCCGAGATCTTTTGAATCGATATTGCAAGCCCACTCCTCCAATTATATTATTGGACATCATTGAAGGAGGTAATGAATCTGTGCTTTTCATAATTCGCTGTTCCATAAGAACCTTGACGTAGTGTAGGCCTACAGTGTAAATGCATTCCTCTTGCATCTACTATGTGCAGGCTATCTGTGAACTTTTGATTGACTTTAAAACAATTATTTTAAATCTTTTTTTAAGAACTTGCAATTGACAGTGAAAAAGTCATCAATGAGCAGTTGCAAGGTATATTATAAAATGGGGTGTAATTAAAGTTGAAGGGAAAGCCTCTCTTCATGATTAGTGCTTTTTAAATGCACTAAAATGAGAATACCAGTATTGGAAACTTACCATTAATGAGAAATAACAATTATTGTGTAAAACGTGGTATTTTTGACAATAAAAATGGATGCTATCCAAGGCGAAAATTTTTTTCATTAAATTGTGGTCATTTTATTCTCATCTCTTATTTATGGTAAGGTTGCATCACATAACAATTGAATCTCTAGATATTAATACGTTCTGTTTCATTTAAAGATTACTATGTACAAAAGAGAGACTTTCCCTTTTAAAGTATGCTATTTAAAATTTAAATTATAAGTGATTTTTTTGTGTTAGAAACGGCCTTAAAAGAACTCGTTAGCATTTCCAATTGGCTTAAACAGCACAATATCGACGAACATCTAACCATTTATGCCTCTATACGATCCAATATTTTGCTGAGATCTTTGCAAGGGTTCGCCTACATGTTTTCACTATTTTCTCCTTTTATCTATTTTCGTGTTATTTATAGAAAGTTTTATTTTAATAGGTTTAGGGACTTTCAAAAGTCGTCTAGTGGTGGTCGAGGCTCGGCCGTTTCTAGTGCTTCCACGTTGGTGGCGCATGGTTCGCCTGCTTTAGTAAGTACGAGCGTTAAGTTGTAATGCTGTTTATGATAGTTAAATCTAGCATTATCCAAATGCTTTTTCCATTACACTCTGTAGGGTAGAAGTAGGTTAAAAGAAACTCCGACGCGGAAGACATCGAGGCGTCTTCAGCAGGTGTAAGTTCTAAAAAGAGGATATCCATTGCCTTGTATATGCTTACGTGCCCTTACAAAAAAAAAATAATATATATATATATATACATAAAATATATTTATGTAGATTATTTGACCCAAAAATCATGATTTTAAATTTTTTTAATTTTGAACAATCCAGAAATCCGCATAGCAATCTGGATTTTTGTCTTAAAACTCGGATTCGGAAAATATCTCAATATTGGCTAAATCTGGACTACTAAATCGTAGTCTATAACATTTAGATTTAAAGTGTAAACATTAATGACTCCATAATTTTAGTACATGAAAATTTTGAATTTTTGTCAAGTAAATTTAGTGATTTTTAAATTGTATTCTAATAAATAAATATTTTCATATGTACCCAATAGATTAATGAAAAAGGCCACATCGACAGTTATCAAATACTCTCAAAGTGTCGAACATGCAACTGGAATTCGTACGTTTTAGTTCATTGTTTTTTATTTTATGTATTTCTTTTTATTTATATTTAATGACAAGTAATTTATAAATGGTGCTAAAGTTGCTGAGATATTACCATTCATGTATTCTTGAGAACAGGCAATATGGTAATGCCCATGTTTTACATAAACGTGATTTTTCATTTTAAATCAACATTTAGTTCTTAGTACCTACTTTTAAAAATCACTTGTCATGAAACCTGACTTCCCCTTTAATGTTATGCTGTTTGGTACTATGCTAAATTGCACTTCAGTGTTTTACTGCAAACTTCTAGAAAATAAGTTTTGTGGAGACAATTGTTGTTGACATAGTTGAGTCAACAAGATTAAAGAAATTTACTTTAAAAGCACTTATTGCAAAGAAGCATGGTGTGCCATAAGAGGCAATTTTGTAAAATGATATTTTGTCTAGCTATTAAATTGCCTTTCCTTAAAGAGGGAGTTTTACTATATTACTTGGTTTTATTGAAATCAGGCAGATAAAAGTTATTATATGCTTTTGAAATTAAATTGTAATCAAATTTACCACAAGTCATAAATCATGAAATTTCTGAGAAACATGGAATCCCATTGAAATGAGAGGTTTTTCATTTTTTTCCCGTTTTCCTGCTTCAGAACCAGATGAGCACGAGACTCTCGCATGCATATTCTGTAGAAAAATGGCTTGCTTTTGCACATGCGAGCCTATTAAAAACAATTTGCTACAAAGAGTGAATTCCCATTTAAGAAATGCAAAACATTGTTCTTTTATGATAGCTCTCGGACACCGAAGACAAGGGTCCTTTTTTGAACTAAGGGATGAAAATATTGATTTGGATGTTGAATATTACTTATCGTCGATGACCGCACTTTGTAAATTAATGCAGGTTGTATCACCGATCAATGACTTCCATATTTTTTATCCTTCCCTTATTTCAATGGGCTTACGAGTTTTTTTTTAATTGTCATTCTGTTAGTGCGAACTTAAGCTCATGGATAAAATTATACCCAGACGTTACTGGAAGTTGATTTTTGAAAGGATATATCAAGCTTCTTTAGAGATGATCATTCAGGAAGGAGAGGTATAGAGGATATTGTCACTGAATATATAAATTCTGATTAAAAATATGACTTAATTTTTTTTTAAATGGCAGAATATTGCCACCAGGGCCAAGAAATGTGCCAGCAAACACGACTTTCTCTCTACGCTCATGATATTTCCTATTCTAAAACATCTGAAAGCTTTGAAACCCGAATTTGAAGTCATTTTGGAGGTTTGCGAAAATCCAAGAATAAAAACAATTTCACGTTTTTCACTTCATTTATTTCCACTCGTTCTGTTCTAATCTAGGAAAGCAAAGAAGACATTATTTCGAAATTGAACTTGTTTATTTACACCCTCAATGGAACGGTATTTGTACACTTTTTACGTTGTTCGTTTAGGAATCTTGAAAGCTTTAATCGTGACAACAGTTTTATTCATCTTATGTATTTAAAGGGCATCAGAGCTTTAGACGATTTTATGGAAAGCGTTAAAAACGACTTGGACAGGCAAATGCCGAAAGATGGCACCGTGCATGAATTAACTAGCAACGTAATTTGATCAGAATTCGGCACTTTTTTCTCGAAAATCATCGGAAATTCTCCTCTTGATGTATGGAATTTTTTACTTATTTCTTTCTAGGCAATGATTTTTCTGGAACAACTGAGAGAGTACGGTGAAACCGTGGGTAGCATTTTTGTAGATGGTAAAGGCCTTAATTCATTCATTCAAACTTTCAGCGTAGTTTTTGCGCAGTTGAAAATAGGTCAGTCAATGCTTAAGGAAATCGGAAAACCGTTTTGTGTTCGGGCACTCGGTAACACCTTTTTGCACTTTTAACATGCCTGGAAATTTTTGGCACGTGGTGACAGATTTAATATGCATTTTAAAAGATTTTAAGAAACACGGTTTTGTGCTGAATTAAAATATTTAACACGAACTCAAGTATTTATGATTGTATGCACAAATTGAGAGGGCACTGCACAGTTTATAATACCGTAAAACTTTGAATAACCGTTCAGTCTCATAACATTCCTTTTAAAACCAGCATCTTACATTGATTATTAGAGAATTTACATCAGGTCAGAGGTAGACTTTTAAGAAGTTGTAATTAAATACCATAAGTAATGGTGATTTCAAACGAAGGGCTCGGAAATTAAAATGGTTACAGATATGGGCTTGAAAATTAAAATCACCAAATAAATTCATGACCTTCAATCCAGTTAGTCCTTGCATGCAAAATTAGGAAGCCTGTTAAATGTTTAATTAAATTTAATTAAATTTCCTGAAGAAATTGGCATTTGAAAATGGGCTCAAAAGATAATACCTCATGATGATAGTATTTTGATCAATTTTATAAATAGTTCCTGGACCCTAATTCAAACTTTGACGGTAATAAATCGATGGCTTAATTCACAAGTAGCGAATAAGCCAAAAGTTGCCTTTGAGATAATAACGTTTTTATGGAAAAAATGGTATAACACGGAAATAAACAATGTTAAAAGGCTGAAATCGGGTGAACAGATAAAACAATATATATTATATGGAAATTGGTAAATTAATTCAGTAAATTGAGAAATAAAAGGCTTAAAAATGCGAAAATTGTCAGTTCGCTACTTGTATTTTGATAAAAATCCAGGTATCGAGAAATTTTTAAAAGATAAGTTAACGAATGGTACATTCACCACTTGTAACTTTTAGTAATGACAGTTTGTTGGATATTCGCTACTGTTCACTGCTGTAAGTTTAACAAGTATGGGTTAAATTAATTTCTGTAACTTTGGGCTCATTAGGGACACTTCTGGGATCTCAATGGTACAATTATCTCATTTTTGACAAATTGGCTTGTTCGATACTTCTGAATTAAGCCATCGAAATGCACCTCGCACTTAAAAAAGCGCTTGTGACTGACAATGTAGAAAACCAAAGAATTTGCTGTTACCACATTACCTTTTTTAAATTAAAGATCCAACGTTCAGGAATCATTTGTCTGGATTACAAGAAAGAGACCGAAGCATGATGTCGTTGGCCGTTTACATCGGTTAGTCTCCGTTCGGACGACATTGTTTTGATTCCTGCAAGCAATTAAAATATTTTCCTTTTATTGTTTTCATTTCTTGTCTAGTGCGCGTGCTATCTGCCTTGGGTTATACGCTCGTCAGTAAATGTGAATGGTACAGTGATCCCTATTTAAAAGCTATATTTCGACTGAACAACCTGCAATATATTCTGAAGTCGTTACAAAGGTGATTCATCGGGATTTTATTACTTAAATGTTTAAAACGGTTGCTTGTTTCGCAGGAGAGAGAGAGGAATTTAACATTCTTATAGTAACGCTATTTCAGTAAATTGGAAAGTAGCTTACATAGTGTAAAATTACAAAACATAATATACATCATTCAGTTATTTCGTGTTAATTTCAGAAGTGGAATTTTGGAAGTTGCTAAACGCCACGCACCTGACGTGGAAAGTCGGTACATGGATCAGATCTTGGAGGAAAAAAGACTGTATTCGCAAAGGTGCCTTTTCATTCAATTTTCTGTTCGTGTGGATATCTCAAAGAGTAACTTTTAACTTGTATTTTTTTAAATAGCTGGAGTCGTGTAATGCATTATGTCATGGAAGTAGACAGACCGCTTGCTTTGTCACCTGGTCAACAAAAGGTATAGTAATTATGCAAGTCAATAGTTTTCAAATATTAAAGAATTTTTTGGTTAATGTTTTCCAGCTCAAAGATAAAGACAAGCAGAATATAAAAGACAAGTTCACCGTGAGTATTACGTACCAATTTTTTTTCATACTTGCGGGAAAATTTATTGATATATTATGAATAAATTTGTTCGTTATAGGGATTTAATAAAGAAATGGAGGATATATTCAAGATTCAAAAAGGTTACGCCATCCCAGACGTCGAACTTCGAGAAAGCTTGAAAAGGGAGAATAAAGAGTACATTTTACCCAATTATCAGAGATTTTTCGCAAAGTAAAAACGTTAATTTTGGTTATTTTTTCCCACGTGATCATGGCCACACGTGTATAATCTACTAAATGCCCAATTTTCTTTTCTTTCATAGATACAACGATATGCCTTTCACGAAGCACAAGGATAAATATATCCGATACACGCCAACTATGGTCAGCGGCATGATCGATAATTTCTTTGACGTGGCGGCCTAACCACCTCTTCTACCATAAATCGGCGCTTTAAATTAAGTAAATTGGGTGTTTTTTGTAACATTTTTCTTGCATGAAATAATTGGGAAATCCACAGTGATGGATGGACTTAAATTCTCGATGACTGTAGATCTTTACATGCAAAGTTACAGTTTGCTGAGGACAAACCTGCATTTATAAAGAAAAACATTTTTCAGTGGAAACATGAGTCAATAGGCTTTCAAAATGCATTGTTTAAATTGTAAATTATGGATGAAATTAATTGTAGATCTGGTAATTAATGAAAAATAAAAGCACTACACCTGATAAGGTACTTAATACTTTTTTTTTTATTTCATTTTAATCTTCAAATTTTGAAAATCTTTCTGGACAATATGTATTACTGTACATGCTTTTTCTTGCTTTTGCAAAAACAATACAGGAAATTCTATTGGAATTTCCCTGTTTTGAAATTGCTGCAATTGAAAGAAATTCAGATTTTAATTCTTGCTTACAGTTAAAATTGCAGTAGAAGTGCTGCCGGATTTTTGGATTCAAACGGTTTTAGGAAACGCTGCATTCCAGAAAAAACATTTAATTCTTTGAATGTATTTTTGCTGTAATTTGGTTTCATAAACTTCTAGAATTCAACGGTTTAAATTGCCTTTTATAAGTCTGGAGTGAATCCTGGATTTGAAGTCAGTCTCTGCAATAGAACTGCAGTACTTTTTTCACAGGGTTTAGATTCTCAAATTCGGTTCATTTGAATATCCCGCGCATTCTTTGAATTGATGCACGCTCTACTTTTTTAAAAATGACGCTCTGGCTTATGGACTTATGTCCATGTTTGCAGGTACAAATTCAAATGTTGATTTTTGCGTAATCTGCTCGAAGTGCGCTTGTTTACAAAGTTTTTTTCGTGCGATTACAAATATCGATCAGTTTATGTATATGTGAAATGGAGGCAAGTAAATCAATCATTAGTACAAATGCTATCTTAAAAAGTACTTTGAATGATGCCAGTGTCCTTAGTGAATTGTTCGAAGCGACCACACAAACTCTGAACGTTATAGAAAAAGCGACCGTTGGAGAAAACGAGCGATTGAAAAAAAGCATTGAAGGCAAGTCAGATTTTGCGCTTAATTTTCCTAATTAATCGTTGCTTGCTGAATTAGCTTTGATTTGATACAAGAGATGAGTTTAGCATGACCTGAAAAATCTTGGATTACAATCTTCCATTAATAGTAAATGGGTCATTCTCAAAAAAGGGGACAATTTGAGAAATACAAATTAAATAAAATGAAGTTGAAAAATCATTAAATTTTTT
>JAQIXP010001857.1:0-16804 GCA_034700285.1 Proteroiulus fuscus | reverse complement strand
GGCGCAATGGTCGCCGGGTGATGGGCGCCAATTTTGTCCCTTTGGGGGGGGCCATGGCCCCCCTGGCCCCCCCCCCCCCCTGGATCCGCTACTGGTGGTTTGTCAGTTAATTCCACTAATTCTGTGTCAGTAAAACCACTAATGATCTCGCTACAACTAAAGAACAAATATACAAATATTTGTAACTTCCAAAAGTTTATTAAGAAGATCTAGGCAGGCATAATTAATTTAAAAATATGTAGTTTAATCTGCCTATAGTAATACAGTTTTTACACATATGCTAGCAGACTGGTTGCTCCTTCGAGCATTTTGACTAGTTTTTAGCTAAAATCCACATATAATTTACATAGTTTGCATAAAAGAGCATCAGTTTAGCACCAAACATTACTAATAACAATGTATGTGATCAACTTGCAACTAAAAACCACATAAATATACTTGTCTATAAATAAAAAACTTAAAATTAATAAAATATCATGAATGGGTCAAAATGCCGCGCAATATTAAGGAAAAATTTGTGTGAAACGGAAAAAGAAGGTAAATAAAAGAGAAAGCATTGAAACGTTTCTCTTAAAAGTCACAGCCAAGAACAATAAAATGGATGAACAGTTTGTAACTACGAAGTGCATTCAATAGCGTATATAGAAGTAGTATAGAACAACATAATGGTTCTAACTTGAGAATACGCTTGTATAATAATAATAATAATAAAGTACTTAATACGTTCAAATAAATAATGCTGTACATTTAACCTGCAGAGGGTGAGGCTTATTGGTAATCATCACACATAGAAAAATTATTAAGAGTATTAATGTGGTGAAAACTTCTTTCTTAAATTGGATGTATTATTAATTGCATTAATTTAGTTGTGCACGTGTCTGTGGAGCATGCCGAGGCTGAGATTCAAGATAGTCAGATTGTGAAATTTTGCCCAGTACTTGGGGGTCACTACTTCTAAAATGTGAGTAAGTGATGGCATTTAAGCCCGTCAACATGCTTCTTTAGGAACAGTATATAAAACTCCAAATTGAGAGTAAGAGAGAAAAAGGGAGACAAGTAATGTGCAGTAGCCATGCAGAAAACCTACTGATCATGGACTGCTATCTAGATCATTCCAAAACCTTCGGCACCTTCATTGATTGCCAAAAGTAACGCCTTTTCAAAGTGTTCGTAGGAGTCGTAATCTGGTAGGCACAATTGATTAAAACTATTAAAAGAAATGAAAAAAAAAGTAACTTATCCATTAGCCAATATACGGTATATATATAAGCTCGTAATAACTGCCGTTTATTTTTAAATTGTATTTACTTAAAAATGAATTTAAAATAAGACTTGCCACGTATGAGCTGTCGGGAGATTTCCGAACGTGGGTGCGGCAAGAATCTGAAAGCGAGGACAAAGCTCGGCAAAGCCACCGGCGGGAAGTTGTGAACAACCTGTTGTAAATTGTAATAACCGAGCCATCTCCTCTTCAGTGAAATTGGATACAGCAGTCCAAAACCATTCTAAAACCTGCAGAATAGTGATGCAGCATTATAATTATGGGGAAATAACTGAAACTTATGATAATAACGTATGTACATTGAAATTGTAAATTACCTTGCGAAATTCGTACGAAGAACCACTTACACTGTGATTAGCTTTGAAATCTGCTATACTAAACTGCCCAGTTCCGCACATTAATAGCTATCAATTACAAAAAAAAAGTCATCATGTCGTTTATAAGGTTTCAAAATCTAGGGAACGGGTACAAACATTAATCCAAGCTTTCTTAATTTTCAGAAAGAAATTAGAACTTCTACTGGCATGAGTCTTTCTAAATACTTTTAGAAAATGTAGCCCATCCGCTTTTACTAGTCTCGTTTCCAAAAATGAGTTTTTTTCGCGCCATTCAATGTATTACAACAAAAATTTCCAAAAGTCATTCATTTTTTATCATTTGTTTCCATTGTTTCATTGATTTCCATTATATGGTCATCGTAGAGATGGCCCAAACCTTATGGTGTGCCAAAATTAAAATGAATTTTCCAGGCTCTCGGTTTTTGCATTTTCCCAATTATTTGTACAAATATTAGGTAAATTTACAAATTCTAAAAGGCAAACCTATTACTGAAATGGTTCCACAATAATAGTATTTTTAATATTGCAGTTTAAATGTGGAATTATTGTAACAACTTACTGAAGTATTTTGCTTAAAAATAAATTGTTATTAAAGTTACTACAATTGTTAGCAAGAACACAGCTGTAAAACTACACTAGTGGAATTGGTATTTTAAACTAATGAGGTACATGTATATATTGACCTAATAGGTATATCATTATTACCTCCAATTCATTTTCATCAAAGATGCTTAATAGACTATCTGGAATGAGTTCATTGAGACCCCTGAGAAAACCATCAGTTTCTTCTTTGATGGAATTTGCCAGTCGGTACTGGGCCAAGGCATCCAGGTACTGCATTTTGTTTTGGTTGGTCACGCGGACCTTGGACCCATTAGGAATCAAGTCTACCACCTTAGCAAGATAATTTCTAGGTGTTAATACAAATTTCCAACTATGGAAATTAAAAGAAAATGCCCTATAAAGACTAATTTTGCTAACTAACCTCAATGAGATGTCCAGTACGATACACTTCTTCAACAAAATATAATTCCATATCGCTCACGTCATTCTCTAAAAGGTACTTAATTTTGCTAACATATAAATCTGGATCGTCTTGTTCAAAATACTGTATAATATAAATTTATTTAAAAACAATAATTATCTTGCATACATCCCAAAATCGTTCTTAATAATTATGAGTATAACAAACCTCGATGGATGTATTACCTTAAAATGTACTCTTAAGCCAATGAGCTGGGCCAAAAACGAGCGCGTGAACCTTGCCTTGACCAATTGACGATAAGAACCCCCGAGAGCAGACTCGTACAGGCACTTCCCCACAATTTTGCCGGCAAATTCGTAATGCTTCATTTTTAAATGAGCCGGCCGTTGTGGGTTAGGATGAACCTTAAGAGAAAATGATTAGTAAATGAATTAGAAACGCATAAAAATTAATTTCAACTTTTGTAGAAGTTTGAGTGCCTACCAGCCCTTGCCTGTCTTCCTTAAAACTAACAAACAGTTGATTGGTGGTATCGAACAAGGCCACACATAACAACTCAAACCACTCCCTGCGCAAGCCTCCCCAATCCAATCCCTGCTCTCCGTAAAACGATACTTCAAAGTTCTTGCACCAGTCATTCACAGTAAAACCTTTGGTCAGTTTCATTGACTAATGGATTCAAATGAAATATAAATGAATAATGGATTCCACGTCGACAAGAGTTAAAAACTTAGAAAAAAGTTCAGTTTCCTTATATACTGCATGCAAGAAATATACTGATGTATTCCACTTTCTCAAGTGGGCTGAGAAATCAGGAAACTTGCAGACCAAAAAGTTCAATACATGCAAAACTTTTGAAAATGCAGACTAAGCTGGTTAGCCCTAATATATACATAAATTATGTACTGCAGGTGCACTATACGAACAAACGTATTTTCTCGATCGTATGGTGAAAATTAAATCACAGGGCAAAATTATGTAGTAGTACATTTTGAAATCGGTGGAAAATAGGTTCTAAGCATGCACCGCTATATCTATGGGTGTGATAACCATGAAAATCCTAGAATTTCAGCTATTTCACTAAATCACATTCAGAATAAAAATGAAGTTTTGAGTGATAAAGTGTAACAAAATATTGTCTATGAAGTCAAACAGGTTAAATATATGTACTATTTTTCAATATTTCCTAATTATATTTTTTAATTTAATTGTTTGAAATTCGCCTAGGCCTAATTATGTCTGGTAAAATTTCATTTTTTTACTTGCCGATTCTAACATGTGCTTCCTTTGAATCCTAATTGGAAGTTTGTCATGGTATTTTTTACTATGTAGTTTGCGCACTTCGTGATAGAAAAAATCCCTCTTGTCTTTGAACGTTTCCGAACCACCTGAAAGACAAAAACTGGGCTTTTTAAAAAAAATGAAATTCTTAGGAATATTTTGCAATAACCCAGTTATCAAAAGCCAGGCATAAACGTACCAATATTTTTTAAAAGGTAATGAGTGAATGTGGCGGCTATGACATTGCCTTCTTCAGTCGCCAATTCCACTTTAGGTTGACACCCATCATCGATGATGAGCCTAGGAATGTCATCTTCATTTCCGTTAGCATAGAATTGGAACTGGAAATTGAAATAGTAAACAACATACTTAAAATTTAATTAAAAAAAACAAGTTAAAATTAAGGGTAGTGTAGCCGAAAATGCTTGCCTTTGTTGAAGGACAGAGTCGGAATGTAAAAAGTCGTTTAGGAATGAATTTCAGGAAAAATTCTCTAATAGTTAATTGCTGCAAATGGGAAAATGAATTTAAAATTATACAATAGAAAGTTGTAAAATTGCTTTTAAAAATCGAAAAGTGTTTACCTTAGGCGATAGATAACAGTAAGCCTTTTTAGGTTTGGCAAACCTTTCTCCATTGCAGGATAATAATCGCACTTCGTAGCATACATTGTGATTCTTCTTAGACACGTTTTTTAAAGCCGTGTCGGAATCCCGTTCTGAAAAAGAAAGCACGCATCATTAAAAAGTTAGTAACTAAAGTTTGTTTTAAAGATTTTGAACAGAACCTTTAGCTTACAGTTTTCAAATACAAACAATTTCTAACATTTTCTTTGTTTAAAAAGTATATATTTTTGTTTGTTTAAACTTATCATTAAAGTAATTATTTAACTGGCTTACTCAATTCAGTAAAGAACAACTTGAACCATCTTCAAAAAAAAAACTTATTGTGGCCAGAAATGCAAATGCCAACGTTAATCGGTACAAATAGTTGCTTGGGTGCTGGCACAAAAAGATGCATCACTCTTGAGAAAAAAAAACAGCTGACGGATAACCCCATTAAAAACTAAATATTTATTTTTAAAAGTTCTTTTTCTATATTTTAATATGAGAAGAAAGTGCAGCTAGCGGCTCTGTTATTCACTCCAGCTGTGTATTTACTATTAAGCACAATAATGTTAAAATCCCCGTTGCGCAACATAACGCCGCAGTAGGTCACCATGGCCCGATAGCAGCCTTCTTTTTCCATCTTAAGGTGCCAAATGATACGTTTGCTTGACGTGTCATATTCCAGATGTGGCCATATGGGGAGCAACTCCTTAGTTCCGATCTATAACATAAACAAAAGTTTACGTCAGGGCAAGTTCAGTGCCATTCCGATGGCTGCAGCAATGCAACTAACTTTTTGAATCTTAACAACATAGCCCACAGTGGGGTCAGATTCAGTCTGGAAAGTGCAGGAATTGTTGTACTCATCCCTGGATTCAATAAGCAAACGTTCAGGAACCCCTTCAGTGCATACAATTGTGGAACAGTGATGGACGAAACCAGTCTTTAAAGGATCAGGCGGTCCTTTTGAACAAAAAATGCAACACAAACCCTTTATTTACACAAATAGGCCTAATTATATTATAGAAGAAATTAGAACTAATATAATACTGTATAACAAACGTTAAGTAATTAGGAATTTCTACCAGGTAGAAAGTGCTTCACAAAAGGACTGCCTTTAATGTGGCTATTTCCAATCATGATGGCGATCTTGTATTCGCCAGCCCGGCGTACGGCAAATTTGACAAAAAGAGTATTAGCCAGGCTTGGATCGGGACTGCCCACTTCAACGGAAGAGGATACTTTGAGCGACCCCTGAGTTATCTCCACTAAAATGTGATCTTTATTGCAGATGGGATAGGGGCGTCCGTTCCGCTGATAAAACTATGGTCGACGCAGAAATCGAGTGGATTAAGATTCGAAAACTGAAAGGTTTGCCTGAAAATATGGTGGACTACGGTGCGCCTAACCTTAACGGTAAAACTCATGATGTCGCCAACGAGACAAGGTTCCTCCCAATTAAAAAACACTTTACAATTCTGCGGCACCAGATATTTTCCAGTCACATACTCGAAAAAACTCCTCTTTGCCAACTGGCTGTCAGGGCTTAGGACAGGCTGGGTCATGCTGGCTGCACTCACCACCGCAACGACAAACACGGTGAACACCACAATACCCCCTAAGAAGTAGAAAAAGACATAGAATAAGAAGATGAAGAAGAAAAAGAGCAAACAACGATTTAGACATCTAGAAAATGGGTTTTACCAAAACTCCATTCCGTGTTCTGATAAGTCACCACGCACTTCTCCCACAGATTCTCTTTCAGCTGAGAAAAAGCCTCATCATTTTTTGCCGTTTTCACCAACTGCTCCACTGCCCATTTCCACCGATGGACATCTTTGACCGAAAAGGTGTTCGGATCAGAATGCACGACTTCGTCCAAACTATGCAACGATAACAGTAAACTGCAAGAAACAATAACAAACTCACTACAATGATTAGTAATTTACAGATACCAAATCAAATCCTTAACTTTTCTCCTTGAATCTACTAGCATACGATAAAATTAAACTTAGTTTTTAGTAATCACAGGATTATAGCCACTTAAACTTAACTCCTTTTTAAAATAAACTAAGCTTTCCAAAAAACAAAAAAGTGTTCAAGAAATTAAACAAATTAGGATTTTTGTATGCTTGATAAAACAAGGTTTAACATTACAAAATTATTAAGCAGTTTATGATAACCAACTTATTCAAATTGTTGCTGTAATATGCATTTAATGTAAATAAAACACAATTACCAGCCCACTCAAATGCTTCATTATCTAATTCCCTCTACAAACTACCAGTATTCATAATTATAACTAGACGACTCGATCTAACATTAGCAGATTTAAAATTAACTTGTTTAAGTTGATTTCATATCAATGAAATTAAATATTTTAACCCAATCCATCACTTCCTTTGAATTTCACTCAGAAAGCTCAGATCGACTACATTCAATCTTATTTTGGTCTCCCATGCAAGCTAATTTGCTCAAGACAGACATCCCAGTAGTCCTAATTACAAGAAAATTTTCTTCATAAAATATGGATAAACAAAATAAAGCGTAGGCCTACTGCATATACGCTCGTAAATTGTATACAATTGTACCACGAAAAAGGGCTGTAGGTTTCAATGATCAATGAAGTAAACCTGGGTCACACGTTACAATTCTGATGGACTAATTAATATGTACAGATTGTGCATGCGCTCCGATGTCCATAATCAACAAAATTTTTGAGGCTTTAATTGAAAATGAAAAGTGCAATCTAGGTCTCGCTCAAGCGCAATAAATCTATTTACTGTGCTAATATTAAAATAATAATCTCTCTCTAATACCGCCAGAAATATTGTTAAAAGCTCTGATATGGTCATCGCCATTGAAAGAAGGCAAATTTTTCCATTAGCACGCAATTACAATTATTTCTATGATACGAGCCGTATACATGTATCTACAATGCATTTATCACAAGGTGCTTAACGCATAAATAATGGAAATTCTAACAATCATCAAGGCTGAAACATTTGAATAATTAATATAATCATTAATTAGACCTAATATATAAAGGTGGGACGAATTTAACAGGAAAAACGAGCTCTGGCCAGAAATCTATATTAGGAAATTAAGCTGTAAATTAAATTGCTCAAAGCAGTTAGCAAAAACAGATTCATGTGTGCATGGAAAGATATTTTCGTCAAGGGAATTTAGCAACTGAATGAAGTTTACATAATTTCTTTGTACAATATATTATTTCAAAGATGCGTAAGTGCCATGGAAACTCATTAGAAGTCAAAAATCGCTAGAAATGAGAGGATTTTTGCATCAAACTCAATTTAGGTTAGATCAACACTAAGGAGATCAAAATGGATTATAATTGTTAAACGAAAACAAATCACAAACAAGTAAGAAAAAATTCAAAAGAACAGCAAATGTGGCTGGCCCTAATGTATAATTGTTGCTATTGTAAAAAATGGTTTAGAAACAACTAATTAATTGCCCAATGCATTGACCAAAGTATATGTCATGCATGCTTTTTTACCCTAAATTTTTGGTGCTTCGTGTAAAGTCCACTTTCATGTACACAAAAAAAACCATGCAATTATTAAAAAATACAGAAACAATGCAATGTATATTTTCATAATTATTAGAATAAAAATTGTATAATATAGGATTTTTTTCTCAAAATAAAAACAAAACAATTACATATCACTCATTTCTCCAAAATATACCAAAACTATACGACAATTCTTTTTCAAAATTATATAATTATAATATACTAATCTGCCTTCATGTTACATTGTTATCCCGTGTATAGACCGCATACGCCATGTATTGTCTGCGGCAATTATTAAATATAATTCAAATTATGCAAGTTAATTACGGGTACATTTTAAACGTTCATTCATTTTTAAACTACTTTTCTTTTTGTCCATAATCTAATTTTAAAATTCAAATTACTGTCAAGAAATTTTAAAAAAAGTAATTCAAATTTATAATCCTACTACATGTAATTTAAGAATTTTTTGTGCAGATGAGGGTTAAACGCCTAATAAATGACCATCAAATTTGCAGGGGGGAGGAGCCACTTTTAATTGCCATAGAAAATTATTTTTTATTAGTTATTTTTAAACGCTTTAAATTTAAGTTTAATCTACTAACCACTACATATTTGCAGTAAAGCTTTGAGGAATACTCACCAACTCGCTTATATTTTAGCTGTGCTATCAAAAAACCAACAATTTTTTACAAATTTAAACCAGCATTTTACCATTGCTTACAATGCTTACACATTATGTTAAATAAAATGAAGTAAAATTGTTTAGCTTTTAGATGATTTTAATAGGTCATTTAATTGTCATTGATTGTTTAATTAAATTTACTGGGTCTATTTTCATACAGAATCATTATTTTTAAAGGAAATAAGCACCTAAAAAAGCACAAAAACGCCTAAATACTTAGATGCTGTACATTACATTGGACAATATTGACAATAAACATGTATAGGTGGGAAGTTTAATTTGGATGCACCAATAACGCTTCATTATATTTATCCAGTACTTCGGTGAAACCTGTTTGCATAACCTAGTTATCAAACTCTTGTACCTCTCTCTATACGGCTGATTCAAATAAATTAAATCTCCACAAATCTCAAGTATAGAAAATTGAATCTCAACACATAGGCTAAGTAAATTTAGAATAGAAATACACTAGATTTTTGGATCTTTTGGTATAGTTAGAAAAGATGGCAGAACCATCAAATTACATGTAGCCAGAACTCCACACCCCCTTACGAAGACCAATCGAAATTAAAGCCCTTGTTAGAAACTTAATGGTGGCTCCAGCATAATTTCTTTCATTGTTAATAATATACTCAAAATGTATTTTCATGTCTTTTGCAGCCTACAAACATCGATCTGATCAGTATAGCAACGCATTAAACTTCTTTAAAATGTAGAGTTATGGTAGACATTCCATGCAACCTTGTTGGTTTCATTTTTTATTTCTGTTTGCACATTTTCCATCAAATAAATGCTGCAGAAAATGCGATGATGGCCTCGTTTGTCGCCTCTCCTGAGTACACTCAAGAATCGATCGAGATGAGGACTTTCTCAAGGCCTCATGAATTAAATAATAATAAGAATAAAAGTTGGACAAAGGCATCGGATGTAATGACAGGCAAGCAGGCATGCACCGAGAATATTAATAAGAAATAAAGTAGGTGTTTCCATCAAAACTATTGACAGGGGGATCACTCATAAAGCACGGTCTCAAAACATATGAACAATTGATTTTACACGATAGGAGAGGAAAAAACATGGAAACGAGCAATCAACTATGTAAATATCCCATTATACAGTCGCATGAAAAATTCAACGAACTCCTAAATGTGTCTTAACTAAAGACGTACAAAAAACGAAAACAAAATCCTCTAACCGTTAGTACTTTTTGTTAAAAAAAAGTACATGGATGAAGGAAAATATGGCTGGTACTTTGGTACACTAAACGCGTTGCGTTGTTATATGCGGCCTGTGATGCGTTTTATTCTATAGGTCACACCAACCTGTTAAAAATGTACGTTCATCGCAAAATGCTCAATGCAGTTTCATCCATTCACAGGACACGTTGTTTTTCGTCACATTGGGAGTGTCAAACCTTAGAAATAATGTCATAAACAATGGTGAAAATGGAATTGCCATAGAATGTCATTACCCACGTTACCTTGAAAATCATCAGAAATTTAATTGTAAAATGTGCTGAATTCAACTATAGGTTTGTATTTTTTGCATGCTCTGTGTACCTATTATACGTTTTCTCTCAAAAATATTGTGTTTAAAAAAATGCACACGCTGCAGTGCCTGCCTTTTTCCCAAAGCAGAAATTTCTTGAAAGTTTACTTAAACACCTTTGTGAGCAATGTGGGTAGGAGGGCAACTAAAAATGGAAATTAAAATATATTTTTGGACATCGACAAAAGCTGGATAAAAAAAATGTAAGAAAAATTCCCAGTGGTTATGGGGTGATAAATAGATAGATACAGACATAAAATGTCATTTTATTAATAGGAGATAGATATTTTTATAGGTTTTCATGACTGAAGAAAACCCAATACTATGAAGCTGAACTAGGTCTAGTTCATTTCAATTTGTCACTATATGTTCCGTAAAATTCAAAAGCATCATGCCATTGTGACAGGTAGGCCTATTACACAAAGCAAAGGATGTGTCCTATGAACGACATCATCTGTCGAGCTATTTAGAACTAGTTTACATCGTCACATTTACATATCAGTTTCATCTTTCATCTGTCATGCTTCACTATATTTACTTTGTCATCGCTTTAGATTATTAAGTGATAGGTGCAACTATTTAATACATTTGACAGAGTAGATAAAATCTTTTAGGTACAGTAATCGTATTGCCATGCGCATCCCTGCATAACTGCAATCACTCATAGCTTCCATGCAATGCAGGCTGCATACCTTAAACACTTGACTTAATTTTAGTCCTTTTTTTGGATTCTATCGTTAAATTTGTTTTCAAACAACGTGAAAAACAATCTTTCTGATTCTGGAATTACCCTTACCAAACCACGTATCAGTGTTGGCATAACACGTTTATTGAAAATTGAGAATGTTTAAACTTTTAACGAAATTTGAAGATGCTTTAAATCTTTATAAGCATATAAACAATACTACGCGCAAGTTAATATTATAAATGTTTATAATTTGTGTGCTACGTCTGAGGTTTCTTTCGAAGAACTTTGGCATTTAGCAGTTAGAAGTAGATGTTGTATTCCGATACAAGTAATTGGAAGTGTAATTTTCCCATCCACATTAAGTGCATATTTTTACGAGCCTAAAATAATAGACGTATCTTGGCATTGTGATCGCATCACTGGCTTTCGTGATCCAGTTTACAAGTAGTTCTTAATTACGTCATCATAGGTTATAACCCAACCATGAAAACACTGCTCTCTTGTGTTTTTCTGCAATCATATTTGGCACTCTATCTACTTAGGTAGATCACAAATGGGTACCCCTTTTTGTCCCCTATAGCACTGTGATCCTGCACACCAAAATGACAGTGGCTACCGCAAACACGCTTCAGCTACAGACCATGTAACCAAATGGTTAATGGTCATAACCCCAAAATACACCTAACTTGTTATGGATTGAGTTCACACTGCTTAATTACTATCTATATGATGCCATTTCATTTGACAGATATGTACTAATCTTGGGATTATAAATTAACAAATGTATACAGTTTAAATAAATTAAAATAGGCTTATACAGTAGTTTAAACGTGTAACACATTTTCCATAAAGTTTAAAAGGCAACACTGCAATAATGGATGACATTATTATATAGGAAATGTAAACAGCAAAACATAGTAATTGTGATTTCAGAAGATTAATGTTTTAATTATTAAACATTATTTTTAGTGTAATCATATGATGATGACATTTGCTACTTACTGCAGTAGCAGTACCCCGGTATCGCTTATTTCAAGATCAATGACGTAATAGGCCTAGTTAAATATGGCAAGTTACAAGTTATTTTCTATTTCGTGAGCAGCAAGAAAATTGTTACTTATAACTGAATTAATACATTGCTATTAATAACAGTTTCACTGCAAAACATCATTATTTTGCCTAAAGACTTCAACAATAAAAGACATGTTTTGGCGTGAACATTTCCTTTGAAAGCCAAATTTATATATATATATATAGCCTATAGGCTATCTGCAAAAGAGATTCACCAATATTTTCATTTTAATACTGGTCCTTCATATTGAAAAACAAAGAAATGATTCTATTTTTTAAAATAAACACTACAATCAATATCTTCACGTCAGCATACAAGAGGTCTGATATACATTTTCAATTTTTTAGAAAACAAATATAGGTTTTTTAGACTTTGAAGCTATCTAATCTGAATTTAAATTTTTCTCATAGGTACTGGGTATCTTCGACCATAGATAGATAGTATCGATGGTTGAAGTCGGATATAGTTTAACTTTGCAGGTCAACGATAACCCTACCACATGCTTATACCTTTTATATACATTTTACTAGCTATATTGTGCAGCTGCACATAAACATCGAGAAAAATATTTACATACTAATCAATAATAATTGCAAGATCAATAATATTTCAAGATTTTCCGGTGTCATCCCGTTTTGCCTTTCCCCTTATCCCATTCACGTCTATGTTAAAATTCAAAAACTATGATTCCCCTTTTGCCTTCAATTTACATTAGTAAGATAGGGTAAGGCTAACCGGGGAAAAAACGAAACTGGCTGTAGCAGATTTTCCTTGTAGCAAGCCTTCACTTGGGTTCAGTGAACAATCATGAACCAGCACAATTTGTCATTTTAATTAGGCCTAGCTATCACAATAAAAGCAAAAAAAAACTGTGCTTAACGTTTCCAATGAAAAGTCAGCATTCATTAATTAATTGTGCCCATTTTCCTGAAGTACCAGAATGTGCACGCACGATGTCGATGTGCATGGGAGAGAGAGAATTTCAGTGCAATTAATATTGTTACCCTTGCAATCATGAAGTCTCCCAGACAGACTACCGACTGGTGGTCTATGGGTATATAAACTAATTAGATAAGAAATTAAAGGGTGTGTTTACACTACATTTTATTTGTAGCTCAGCATGCCTAACAGAGTATCTATAGATCTATGAGATGCTATTCAATTGATTTTTTTCCACCTTGACATTGTTCTCAAATCGATTGCTTGAGCAGACCTGCACTTAACCTTAACAAATGGATCAATCAAAAGTATTAAAAAGAATTAACCAATAAAAATATGATGCATTCTTAATGCACTTTCTAGTTTTCATACATTATATATGAATTTTAAGAAGGATACCGGTGCAGTCTTTTATCGTTCTGAATCAATTGATAAAACATGAAATATTTAGAGCATAATCTACCTCAGTACAAAAGTGAAAGAATATCAATTGCATAAGGCCAATCTGTATGGCTGCATGACATTGCACCAGTGCAAGAAAGTACGGTGGCTCAGTAGGTTTTCATGAATGTACCTATAGTCAATTCAAATATTTTAAAAACCAGCTGAACCACCATATAGGCCCTATTTCACACTGGTGCAATTTTGCGCAGCTATGCAGAGTAGCCTACATACTAAATTTATGAATTAAAATTATATCAAAGATAAAATTATGAATAATTTTTAACCAATGTATACATCCGGAAAATGCCTCTCATAAAATTTATCTTGTCAACAACAAAAATTGGGCCAATATTATTTTGCAATCTTGTGCTTTTACGATACCAGTCAGAATAATTAATATTTCCTAGAGTTTCAATGCCTATCCGAAATCATTATTTAAGGACCTTTACATATTTCTTACCTTTCAATGTCTATTTCAAACCCGCTATTGATCAGCCACTGTTTCAGTACGAGTTCTTGTCTTAGTCGTGGAGCCGCCTCGTACAGCTGGCTCAAGATGGCTTCAGGTAGCGTCGTAGGAAGCTTTGGAATTGATTGGAAAGGAGAGGGTGGGGTTAAGTCCCCCAATAGGGCACAGTGGACCAAGCTATAAAAACCTATATAAAAAAGGAGAAATAAATTCAGTTTTTTGCTTTATTTCCTGCTTCACTTAGTCCCAAACTTTGTTCATAAAATAAATTTTTTTTAAAAAAAACTTGAATTGTTTGCCCATGGTCAATACCATCTCGAATTGCAAACGTTTTACGTCATAATAAGTCATTTCCCCTTACAACAAATAAATGAAAAGCCCATTTAATGATAGTCTAAACGAGAAAAGGCCTATGAAACCAGTCATTTAGTTGAAAGAATGAAAATACTCGAGCAGGAAGTCCCTGGTTACATCACCTGACATTTCATTATCACACCTGCATGGGATTATTTTACAACAACAAGAAAAAGAGTTCATTTGTACGCTGCATTTATGGCCCATTCGTTGATACTTTCGATTATATGAAAAATGGGATATAATATCAAAACAGGCTTATATTAATTTTAATACCAACCAGTATATTATATTGTAGGCAATATAATACCACTTTAGTACTTCCAACCTTCAGTTGCAAGCAACTTACTTGGAATCTTGGATGCATACTTTTCAAAAGATTTTGTCAATTTTAGAAAGTAGGTCGTTTTTATTTACAATTTTCAAGAAAATAAAATTTTAAAAAGTTAGAAAAAGAAACAGGCCAATGCAGTTTGTTGCCTTTCAAAATGAAATTTGATAGGTTCAGATTTTATAGAGTAAACACTCAAAATTACTTATTGGACAGCTGCTATCAGTTTGATGTAACAGCAAAAAATTGTTGTTGTATAATTATTATAATCAATTTTAACTAAGAAGATTTCGGACATCAACGAGGAGGCAAGGTCAAGACAACATTTTGAAAGCTGCTGGAAAATACTTCCTACGTCAGTACAATGTAGTGACTTAAACATCATTGTTAAATTGAATTTTGAACTATTTTCAAGAAGCTTATCCCATAGTTTTTACGTGAGAAAAAGGACAAATAATAACAAAAATCACAAACAAATTAGCAATAGTCTAAAATTTAAACTTGTTGCAATAACAAAATGCTACAGGCACAGAATAATGATATGTGTGAAGGTCCACATTGGAGAAAACATCAAAACATCGTTTAAAGATATTGTTGGGCTTATTGCAAATCAACAATTTAATTAGTGCAAAAATTATTTGTTCTGGTGAGAACTAGCGCCACCTAATTGGCAACTGGTAACTCATAAAAATATTACGCAACCAATTAACCACAAAGTGAGAATTTTTATGAAAGGCTTCCCTAGAAAACGTGGGATGTAGCTATGCCCATTAAACGAGATTATTAAAGAGACTGTCCATATCCGAGCCATACGGCCTCCCTGAGGCAAATTAAACGGTTACTGCCCTTAATTAGATAAAACCCTTCCATTACCAAACAAGACCTAAAAGCCGCAGTATGGGTCATCCTTAAAATGCTCAGTATACGAAAATACCAAATAGGATACCAGTATTAATGTTTTCATCTAGCATGAGTATTTAAAGGAGTAGGCCTAAAATGAAGCTTTTGAGACGCCCACATTTAACTAAGATTTACAATAGGCCATTTGGCTTACACGTCTTACATGTATCTGCATGTTTTTACGAAAGTCTGGCATAGCAACATAATCCAGAAGCATCATGCAGGTCTAATAAACTAATTTCTATTATGTTATCATTAAACTAACAACAAAATTCGTGATCATATGATTCAGTCATAATTATGTCAAAGAGCACCTCAGTCGATTATATTTATACATTATCTATAGCATTAGGGACGGACAACCATACGTTAGCCTAATCTTAATTGTTTGCATATTAATAATAATGAAACAAATGTCAAGCAATGTTATAGTCAATTGAATAAATAGCATGGCAATCTTATGACAAGGTGGCGTAAAAACCTTACATTATTTCTGAGTGTCCCTTATGCATCTTTTCGGTAGAGTAAACAACAAGAAAGATGAAAGAAGTTTCGTATGGAACATAAGCAGTACATGTATCACGAATTTCTCCAAAAAGCAATTCAAATAAACCAATTCTCCTAATGGCTACGCTCGATTGTGTTGGCAGAAGCACAAAAAATTGTGTTCGAGTATCACACAACGAATGAATGAAACGCCAGAAGAAATTGTTTACGTTGGCCTATAGCGTAGGTCATGCTTAGTTTTGTATTTAGCAACACAACTAGGGCCTATAAGAGCCTCGTTGATGGCCATATTTCTCGACTAATTTAACTCATTCTATCCCCTTCATTAATTCATCTTGCGATACAGATTAACAACGTCCAAAACGAGAATGAGCGTGTTCGGAGCAGTATAAGCCGCGTTGCAGTTGGCTCAGCCCGCACTAGTTTGCGTTGGAAAAAATGGATTTGCTGTTTTTGAAAAGCGCAATGAATTAGGGATGGAAAATAGACAAACCGAAGAAGTACTTGCTATTGGCTGCTGCAGTCAGCAGTTGTGGAATTGGCGCTTATTGCATGCTAGATGCCGAGGTCGTCATGGTGACGCCAACTGGGACGACGTCATCGACAGTTTACGGCATACAAGAATGGTTGAGGCACAATCTATCACAGAGCTTCCACACATGTTTGAAAGCAAAATTCCCTGACTATTCCAGATTTCCCCTGACCAAACTAACATTTCCATAGCCTATTATAATTAGGCAGATGGGTCATTCCATGTCAAATCAACCAAAATTGAGAAATCTCCCCACCTCACCATTTCAGAAATGGATGATTTTTTCACAATTTGAAGAACCACATT
>JAQIXP010001856.1:0-16807 GCA_034700285.1 Proteroiulus fuscus | reverse complement strand
CTATGATAAGAGTTAAGAACTACTTGTAAACTGGATGACTCCGCGTATGACAGGGTAATAACGCCAAAACACGCCTAGTGGCACCTTCAAATTTCTCTAAGGTACAAATAACTAATTAGGGGGTTGTGTTATTTTCTGAAAAGCTAAAGTTTTACGAAATCAATCCTGAATAAGTGAATTTCTTATGTTCGGAAGAACATAATTGTCATGCTGTTCAGTTTATGTTTGTACAACTATGAACCAGAAATTAAGATGTTCTAATGAATGGTTAGTTTTGGCTTTGATGTAATAGTTACCTATGTACATGTATTTACAAACTCCTGTTGTGTGTTAGCTTGCTAGCTAGCTGACGTCATGTTTTAAAGGCAGTCGGCATATCAAGGGTAGTGTGTTTTAGTTGTTCATCTTGTCAATAGAGGTCGCCACGCCTTTTTGTCCATCTTTCTGATGGGTATTAAATCAACTTCACATAACCAACCGACCATGAGAATTCTGAATTTCACATGTGGTTATTTTACAACTATTTTCGACTAATTTTTCTAACCAGGTATATTTTTTTTAATTAAAAAAATTATTAAATCTATCTAAGGTTAAATACTTTTACAATTAGCATATTTTATATAGAAGATGGAGAAGAAGACCCCCGTTTATTTCATAAGCGTAAAAGTCAGGAAATATGGCAAAAGCAATCTTTGAGATTTATTTTAAATAAATAAATTATTATATTTTTAGTTTAAAGTATGTTAATTCTCAATGATTGCTTTTTACCACTCCTTAAAAAGTTCGTATTTGGTACTTTTGTGTACAGGGTGTCTCAAAATGTAAGCTGTAGTTTTTTTTGTTTCGGGACACTCTGTATTAACTTGGATGTAGTATGGCGTATTACGTCTCAATATATTGTGACAGAAAGTGCGTAAAATACAAGTAAAATTCAATCATATTTCTACAAATAATGCTTTTTTTTTTCAAAAAATTATCATTTTTTTCTTCTATCAGTTATTCCATTGCCAGCTGCATCGTTTACCCCTATTCACACATGTACAAGATCATCACTTTTATTTCATAAAAATAAAAATCTGATTTTCTTTTTTTTTCGCTTATTTCGGAGAAATGTAATGACATTGGAAGGGAGAAAAATGGCAATGAAAAATCGAAATCATGCTAAATTTCATTGGCAATTTTAAGCAAAAAATATCGAAAATTTGAGCCTTTTTTGACGACTGTCATGGCTGCCAAGATGGCTGTCAGTCAGTGCAAAGCATTTGAATTCGTGCTTTAAGGGGTGATCCATAAATGACGTTTACAAAAATACCAATTTTAGGACCCACTCACCCCTATGTCAACTTGTGGAGAAAGGACCCACCCACCCCAATAGTTGACGTCATCTTTTTCGTTTCAATGATGAAATTTTTAAATCTGGCCAGATTTTAATTTTTAGGTTGTCAAAATTTAGTGAATTTAAGCAGACTTTTATTATTATTACTATTTATGTAAATATAAGAAAAAAAAATTAATACAAGCCCAAATTTCTGACATCAACTCATGAGCCAAAAACCTACCCCCCACCCCCACGGGACACCTTATTGGGCAACTTTTGGCAACATGACCCACAAACCTAACTACAAAACGTAATTTATGAACGACGCTTTTGGAGAAAGGACCCACCCAACCCAATAGTTGACGTCATCTTTTCCAGTTCCTTTTATTATTTTAATGAAGAAATTTTTAAGTCTGGCCAGATAGTAATTTTTAGGCTGTCAAAATTTAAAAAGTGAACTATTATTATTTAATATCATAATATAAGAAAGAAATTTTAATACAAGCCCAAATTTTTGATGTCAACTCAGTGATGACCCACGATGTAACACCTTATTGGTCAACTTTTGGCAATATGGCCCATCCATCTCAATGCAAACGTGATTTATGGACGGCGCCTTTTATGCTGAACATTTCTTGTGACAGAATCTTGCTGAAAGTCTCAGAAATTTATAGACAAAAAAGCATAATGGCACCTATTTTTTTTACTTCATGTATCTTGGGTAACCGTATAATATTGCTAATTAAAATTTGTAAAATTAATGGGCAATATTATAAGAATTCAGAGATTTATTTAAAAAAAAAAAAAAGATTCTGCCGAGAGATTTTAATAGCATAAATCAACAGCTTTTTACTACGGGCAGAAATGTCTCAAATAGCAATTTATACTAGCACAAAATGGCGAAAAATTGACTTTTGAAAGACCCCGTGTCCATTGTTTTCCCTTTTGCCTAGTTATTCATCATTCATTTACTCTCAGGTATTATATAGACCAATTTCACTGACGTCATAATTGTGACGTCATGGCTCCACCTACATCCATACATGGGCGATGACGTGGTATGTGACGTCACGTGAAATTGGCCTACTGTGTTCCTCCATCATTTGGTATATCTGTATAGGGTGGCTGTAAATCAAGGTTCTTCAATTTAAAAATAAGCACTTAAAAACAGATAAGCTTTGTAAAAGGGAAGGAATTTGGGAGTAAAAAGCAAAAATGGAATCCTAGTAGGCCTATATATTGTTATTATTTCAAACACATCAATTCGTGTTACGAGTGTTTTACTTAACCATTGGTTTTCATTTGATTGATGATCATGTTTGTTCGGTTAATATTTATGTCGATTTGAGCTTGATTACAGTATTGTGATGAATGTAAACTAGTGTAACCCCCTCATTCATTAGCTGGTTAGAAATCTGAAGATGAGTTTTGAGAAGCCATTTTGTATTATTTACAAAAACACTATTGGTTAACATTTTCTTTTTCATTTTTAATGAACTCTATAAGATAAACAAAATGGCTGCTCCCATAAAGCTTTTAATGTAATGCTCGTATACTTATTTGTGAAAGATTTTGCCTCCGGTGACTTATTGCATTTTACTATGATTTAAAATTTGTTAAAATTATAGGCCTTATTCAAATTAACCTTAACTTTGTACAATTTAGACCACCTAGCGACCACGAATGAAACCATAGTTTGTGCGTAAGTATTCCCTCGATACTTGCTCAAAATTGTTAACATGAAAGGCTCTGCTTAGTAAAAAAAATTTTTCAAAATTTTTCAAAAAGCAATAAATTAATAGATAAATGACGAAAACTGGAATCGTGATTTGCGCTTGCAAGACCAGTGGAATATAAACACGCAGCCTAGTTTCCGTCCTTGTCGCTAGGTGGTGCAAAACGAAACAATTTAACGTCATCAGGCAGCACCACTTCATGTGCTGTAATGCATTTGCGAGCCTTTCATCTTGATTCAAGGGAGCCGAATGATGTTCAGATGCACGATTGAAGGCTCTGCCTCGTGACGTCATTTGCAGCTCCACGGCAAGCTTTATTTTGTGTATTCTTTATGTATTTTAGTAAATGAATAGGCAGAACGTGGATATAAAATTTTGGAAAATGAATTTTTTATAATATAGTGTCCATTGGTAAGTTTTTAAGGTTTATCTTCCACTTTAAGAAAACATGTTTAGGTGTAAAAAGGCTTTGAAAAACAATCTGGCTCTTTTTGGCAGCCATTTGGCTTTTTCATTTATGGTTTTAAACTTTTGATGTTTCTGTGTTGTAGTAAAGTTAAGTTTGATAAAAATACATTGAATACCATTAGTGTAGGGCAAATTTTCCCCCACACAGGGCCACTGGCCACACTAATGTTATCCAATGCATTTTTAGCAAGTTTACTTGTATCATGGCATTTAAACGATTTGGGAAAATATCTTCAAACCTTCTGGATTGTGTCATATTTACTTGAAGCTATGAATAAAATAATTACCAATTTTGCTAATAAATAAATAAATAAATCAAATGATTTCCAAAAAAGTGCCGGGTTGATGCTGACAATTTTTTCTTTACAGAAAATTGAAGCAACTGCATATTTTAGCGGAAAAATCAACTCAATGCTTTTCCATAATAAAACTTTAAAAAAAAAAACACGAGGTTTTTAACTTTTGAAACTGTTACCAATATAATTATTTCAAAAGAAGTAGGCTTAATGAAAATATTGGCCCTTCCATAACAAGATTAACAATGTTGTTTTAGCTCACAAGTAATTTAAAAATGCAATTTTTAAACCATGTCTTGCTACTTATACGGTAAACGAGTTAAAATACTGCAAAAATTCCTAAATCGTAACTTAAAATAATCAAATTGTTTATTGTCTTACCAATGGTTAACTAAAACACTGTACATTGGGAAAAGTTTTCAATTAACTTTAAAAAAAACCGATATTATTCAGAAAAAAACAACATAAAACATAAAAAAACAAGCTTCGAAGAACTTTGTAAAAGTGTGGAAGAATATGTTTTTATCATGGATATTCACTAATAAGGGCGATAAAAGCAAATCCCGTATCAGGATTTTGGACCAAAGTGATTCCTAATTATAGAATATAGTTTCAATATTATTTATTTAGTTTTTTTGGGGGGGTTTAGCTTTTATTTTCGTAACATCCGTATTAAACATTTGTAATCTATTTATCTGGTTTTCGAGGGGGAAAATTGAATGAATCCATGCATGTTAATTCAATAAGAATTTGTTTTAATGGGGAGTTAAGGGGGGTCATTTAGAAAAAAGAGACTTGTTATAAGCAGGCATGGACCAGCTGCATATTATTTTTAATCTTCGGAATCCTGGCGGCAATTCCATAAACGTAGCACATAGGTGTGGTCAAAGGAAGAATGGTTATGTTAATACTGGTCATTCGATATTAGCCCGTCCATCTAGTGGTCAAAAGGGCTAGCCCATATCGATATTCGCACACTCTATAATTCCCCTTTTCCTCCGATTTTCCAGCAATTACTTCCGCTGCTCCTCCTCCTTGCTTCGGACTCCGGGGTGGGTCCTCTGGAGAGCGCCCCGTATACGTGCAATATGCACTTTTTAAGGGCGAGGTGCGAGGTATCCGATCACACGACTTTTTTTCACTTATTTATTATTTTTGTCGTTTGCTGCGGAGGATGTAGGAATCGATTTGCATCACTTTTAGGCACATTCCGATTTTTGAGATGTAATTTAACCGAAACTATCCAAACTTAACATGGAACCGCGTCGAGACATTCCACTAGGAAGAGTCGCTAAAGACGTTGGACCGAACAACTTGTACCAACCGATCACTATGTTGGATAGATCTAGATCGTCCAACAAGATCTGAGCAACACCCATGAACACTTTCTTCCCTTCCAGTCGCCCGTAGTCACCCCACACGGTCACCTGAAATTAAGTAAAATAAAAAGTTTTACTTGGACATTACACAAATTGTACAGGATTTTTAGGAATACTTTAATTTAATTCCCTACGATCAGCATATCATGATGCCATTTGGTATTAGAGGAATTATCCCACAATCAGGAGGATGCTCCCACGCCATACAGTTGTTAAATTGAATTCCTAACAATTTTGAACTATTTTTAGGAAGATTATTTCATTGTCTTATTGAATGTAAGAAAAAGGACCAATAATAAGTATCCTTTCCATAGCACGAATCTCCTTCAGAGGATTGAAGTGAACATTGCAAATTAAAGGGACAGTCTCACTTTGAAACAAGTTATTTTTAAATAGTACACAATTACTAGATATTAATGTCTGTGCCAATAATAATTGCAGCAAAGTTTTCATTTTGAAGAAATCATGACGTTTCCAAAATGCACAGTAGGCGCCATTTTCCTTAGCCTTCAGCTGCTTTTGGCACGCTTTAAAGCGAGGTGGCGCCGCCTAGCACATGTACGCCTATGGCCTCACGAGAGCTCGCGCCTTTATTCCAATAGAAGGCGCCACTATGCTTTAATAAACATGGCGTCTATTAAGGCTTCGCTTTGCCAACCAAATCCAGGTATTCAGGTCATTTTATTCATTGATAGATATTGTCAAATGCAATCGCAATTTCCATTTTAATTATTATTTTTACGCTCTTTTTATTAAAACCAACTTGTTTCAAAGTGAGACTGTCCCTTTAACCTTTCAAACAAACCCATGCTTAAATCTTCCCTTCAAGAATGCAATGATTCCCAATTTAGAGAATTTAGCATCGCGGTAACACTATTGGTCCTTTGGTAATTACCTTTAACAAATCTAGCAGCTCTACGTTGGACCATTTCAATGGACTGTATATGGGTTATCTTGTATGGATTACAAACTGGAGCACAGTATTCTAGAAAGGGCTTCACCAATGTTTTACAACAAGGTTCTTTAACTACGGTAATGAAGAAACTTGTTATAAAAACATTGGTTTAATGCACAATTAATGGTTTAGTGCCAATTACATTTGGTACGATGAATATGCATGCACATTTTGATTAAAAACATTTTTGTAAGGAGGGACAGTGGGCCTTTAAAATGTGCCACTTATTAAACCCTATGCCCTGACAAGCGGGGATTTGACTTTTCCTAGCGAGCCACACATTAAAAGTTTGAAATGGACATTTGCTCACCTGAAGAACACAACTTTTATAAGAATTTTGGAAAACTAATTGTTGCTGATAGAGTGGATCCCTCGTCTTCCTCGCCGTCGATGTTTTCGCCTTCTCTATGCACTTCTTACCATCCACTAAGTACACTTTCACGTAAGGTGCTGTATTGTCATTAAAAAAAATGAAAATATTGGCATAAATTTTGGGTTTTGGACTTAAGATTCGACATAATTACCTCCGAATGTTTATTATTACCTGGGTCCACTTTGGCCCCCGGTTTGGGCTGCAATCCTCTCGCCCTTATTACTTCAACTTCCAGTTTTCCCTTTCGGTCGCATAGGCTCAACTGTATGTCCCCTAGGCTAGCCGAGGCTAGCACTTGCCTTCCGACCAACTGACCAGGACCTAAGCCTTCCACGAAATCCGAGAACGTTCCTTCCGGGGCTATCCGAAGGGCCGGGACCCATCTGCGTTAAACATGGTCACACGATTAATCATTGCGACATCGAAAACAACGGATAATTCAATTTTAATTTGCGTGTAAATGTGATTAAATATACTCGGTCGGTGGCACTCAAATTTAAAATAAAGCCGCGGGAACACCTCAGTTTTTTTGTAAACTTTTCTCATATTTTGTCATTTTTAATTTCCATTTGGTAAATTTTTGAACATAATATGATATATTTTTATAAGCTTACTGTAGGTACGAAGTATAGAGTTGAATTAAAGATTTGTCGGTGTTCTCCTGTGACGGTTTTAAATTTTTGAATTTGAAGGACCACGATCCGATTGCTTGAAAGGGAAAGTCTCACTCACGAAAGAAGAGAAAGGGAAAAATGAAAAATGCAATTGTTATGTGATCCAAGCCCAGTGAAAAAATTACGGCAGTTAACTGCACTCCGGATTACAGTTCTCGCCTGCAGTGAAACTGTAGTTTACTGCAATGAAAGTAGTTCACAGCAGTTTACTGCAATAAAACTGCAGCTGGATTGTTTGTTGGATTATAACAGTTTTATGAAGCACACTGCATTCCATAAAAATAAGTTTTTTTTTTTTTCAAACTTAAACTTAAAAAACTTAAAAAAAAAACAATTTGGCAGAAATTTTACTGCAATTTATAGGCCTATTAGCAGATTTGCAGGAAATATTGCAGTTCAGTGCAATATTACAGCAGTATTTTTTTCACTGGGAGCTTACCACGAATTAATGTGCTGAAAATATTTTTATTGCCAAAAGAACCACCAAGACTAGGCTACTCAGAAATCTCAGAAATGTCCATCTCATAAAATTAAAATTAACATTGTAAAAATTGGCATTTTTGTAATATATTCTTATTTTGGAATATATTTATTCTTGTATGATTCCAATGATAATTCTTTCTTCTACTAACAGCAATCAAAAAGCACTTGTATTGAAGTGAGACTTCCCCCTTTCAAATTTAGCATAAGAGCATGAAAATGTCGTGCCAGAAAGTGTTTGAAAAAGTGTGCTAAAGAACATGAAAAGAATGTGTTATAAAATGTAATAGTTTGTGTGTAAGAAAAAGTGAAAAAGTGACAACATTGAATTAGAGAAATCAGCCACAAAATGCAATACTTTGCACAACAAGAAATATAGAGAACAACTAGTTAGCTGCAAATTTCCGTCACACCTGCCTTCCAAACCTCCATTTAAGAAAAAATAAACTTTACTGAAATCATACCCAGTGACAAAAACTACTGCAACTTACTGCGCCATGGTAGTGAAATTTAATTCCAGAATGAAATTTTAATGCAGATTTGTTTCATAAAACTACAAGAATCAAGCTGTCAGGCTGCAGTTTTTACTACAGTAAGTTTTTATCAGGGTAGGAAGTACGTAAAAAGTTCGTCATGCCACGTACAGATTACGAGTTTACGGACGAATACTTAATATACACTGGTAAACAGTTAGCAATAATTCCGTCGTATTACAGCACGCCATGAATTACCATGCACTACTGGTATTTAAAATGCAAATAAATTGAAAAAATTTTCAAGCAAGGCTGGAATTTGCGTTTTTCAGTACTCGGTACTTCAGTTTTGGACTATTCTCGCAACTATCCATGTGGTGATGTGGTACGAAATAATTATAACTACCGGTACTTATGTTTTACGGTGCCAGTAGAAGGCTACCTGCACAAGATTTAAAATATAAGAGGGTTCATATGGACCTGGAAAGTCAGGGAAAATTCTTAAAAATAGCCACTTAGCAATTCAGGAAAATTTAGTAAACCTTTTTACGCAGTTTATATTATGTATTAGAAAATATAAAGATTGTCAGATTTTTCTTTAAATACAATTTCACTGCAATTTTGTTTAATGAAATTAAAGTTTTATTGCAGTTTTACTGCAGATGTAAAGTAGCAGCAATAGCAGTTGGCTTTTTTTGTCAAGGAAAGTCAGAAAAATCGTCGTGTAGGAATAATGCAGGAACCTTGTATAAGGATCTTGATCTATCAGACAGCAATAATATTATATGGGAATCGAATTCAGATTAGATGGTCAGATGTCCAGAAGTCATCTTTTTTAAAAAAAAGTTTTTGTCGTTAATGAAGGAAAACGCAAACTCTGAAAATAAATACTGGGTGGTTGAAAATGCTTCGTAAAATAATAGAGCATAAGAGTTGTACTCTTCACAAGTACGGTACATGCATTTAAAATATTCAGAGAAAGTAGCCAAAGGAGTAAAAACAAAAACTGCTTTAGCACACATTTGCATAGGTGAAAATAGTGAGGTTTTTTTTTGTAAATATCCTAATTACTTTGGAAATATTTGGAAAGTACAGTAAAATTAATTCACTTTTATGCTTTTATTTTTACAGGAGATGAGCCGAATTTTGTTATACCGAAGAACTGGTTCTCCATTTAAAATTTAAGCCGGAAATTGGACTCATGAATTGAGACGCAAAGAGGCATCTGATTAGATACGTATTTAAGTAATATTGAAATCTTGAACTCATGTATTCAGCTATGCAGTGGTACTCTGCCGTTGAAGTGCCAAGGTTTAAAAAAATGCAAGTAAACAGCTTAGATGCAATTAAGAAAAAAAACCAAAAATAAAACATGGGCCAGTAGGGGTTTGAGCCATGGTCAGAACTACTTACGACGAGCTGTCGCTACTGATACTGTTCATGCTTCCATCCGTAGAGTCCTTACTCTGTTGCTTGGTAAGATGGGCTTGCTGATGAGGAATAACTTCGTGACTACGCAAAATTCCGTAAGAAGACTGTCTTTTCTTACTTCCGCCGTCTGTAAGGAAGCCACCACAGCCTTATTTTTTTTTTCTCTCTTTTACGTTAAATGATAGATTTTTTTTCTTAAAAATAAGGTTCCTGCAAAACTAAAAAGCTATATTTGGGGACACGGGTTGGGAGGTCGAGATGCTCCAATAGTAGTTCGGATAAGTGGCAGGGAGGCAGGTGCGGCATGCTGGACAACGTCCGTGTCCAGTTATAACGGCACAAAAGCAATTGCAACAATGTGGATCCAGTGTTTCGTGTAATTTTTTTGTAACGTGTTTTAGAATATATTTATATTTTTTTCCCTATTTCCGTGAATTTTGTTGTGATGAATGAGGAGCGATTGATGGCCTACCAACCCTTCACTGCCTTGACTGCCCTCATCCGACGACTGGCTGCTAGCCTGTTTCACCAAGTGCGACACCTCCGATGGACCCACTTCCTCGCTGCGATGGACAGAGAAGGCCGAAGATTTGTTCCGCCGAAAACCCAGACGGTGTTTTGAACCTTAAGAGCAGCCGTAAGCCAGGCAAGTATTAATTTTTGAGGGCACCCTACCACACTATCCAAAGTGGACCGGAGAATCGGTAAACATTTATGCGGGATAATATCGCTGAAGGTTTATGACGTCTTTGGGAAGCTGGTAAGTGCCATTTGTTTTCAATTCAAGAAGTCTTACGTTTGGAAGAAAGAGGATATCGGGGAATTTTTGGAAATGAAGGTATTTTGAGGTCAAAAAAAATCACAGAAGGTAGGGAAAAAACATTCTACTGTCCTGGGTGGACATTTTGTATTACTTTTATGGGAAATACAGAATTTTGTAATATTTTTATGGGAAATACAGAATTTTGATTTATTTTTATGGGAAGTACTTAATTTTGTATAAATTATTTTGTTTTTTTGCCAAAAAAACCTCAATGACATGACCGCCTTTCGTTGCTGCTGATAAAGCTACACCTATTTAAAAGTCCACACCGCTCGATCTCCAGATTTGCACCAGGAATTACTCTGTGGTACCATAATTGGGAAAAGTGATAAATGTGAAACCGTAATATTATTGCCTACCGGTCATACTTAGTTGGGATGTGCTACTGCTTTTCTTCGTCAGTCCCGACAGAGCTGCTATTTTGGCAGAAGTCGGTCCGCTTCCCAGTCCTTTCTTGTTGCCCATTTTTTCCGTCATGGAGCCGACGGCCGTGTCGGATAGACTCCCGTCTCCACCTCCTCCTTTCTCCTCGACGGGCATGTCGCCTTGGCTGAAGCCCCTTTCGAGCATGGCACGAGACTTTGGCATAATTGGACCGTATGACTGCAGTTTGCTGGAAAATTGGCTGTTTTACGGCCAGAAATACACACGTCGTCAATCGGCGTCGATGGGTTGTAGTGATGGAAATATATTTTATTGCTCGGTTATTTTTGTTACCTGAATCTTCTGGCACCCCGAGGCCTCTCTGACTGCGTGGAAAGGGCACTGGTGATACTAGCCGTGCTCTCTAAGTCGCTGTCGGCGATGTCCTTGTCTGGACTCATCATCGATTGCCTCAGGTGATAATGTTGCGGAGGATGATGTTGCTGATAATGATGATGATGCATTGGATTGTGAGGCAATCGGGAGGAGAATACTTCACTGTCGGAATACATGCCAACTGGTGTGGTCACTGTGGAAAAATAAATGGCGTCTTAGTGAGAGTTGGAAACTAAGGTAGGTTTCCATGGTGTTTACCAGGTCATTAAGTCATAACGAGTCTTAATTTTGCAAAGCTAATAAAATAAAGTCATATTTTTGGCAAAGTAAAAGATTAGTTGCACAAATATTGCAGTTTATTGGGTGTAATGGAGTGTTTTGGACAAGCTAATGCGCCATGTCGTGCGTGCCTCTCAAAAACTGCAGTTTTACTATAGCGTAACTACACTAATTATTCAGAAAGTCTTAAAATGGTCCAACTTGTCATCCAAAATAGTTTTAAAAATTCTTTTTTGGGCCCTTAACTGGCTGGTAGACACCATGGTTTGGATGAACAGGGTCGATGGGTACCTCTTGATCCTGCGAGAGCCCTGTAGGAATGAGCCGGCATTCCAGAATGATGATAAGGATCCCTCCTGAAGTATGAGGGCACCTGTGGAAGTTGCCTCTTGCGAGGTGAAGGTGTTCCCGTTGGGGTATTATTGGCAGACCTGACTAAAGAACGCATTCCGGATGCCGAATAGACTGAGGCTGGAGACCTGGGTCTGAAAATAATATCAAAGAGATTTCAAAGATTTTCCCAGTGTAACCTAGTCACCAGTAGTCTGATTGTTGAAGGAATTGGATTCCCCCCCCCCATTATTTTGGTATTGTTGCAAACCCACCCACCTCGTTTCGGGAGGGGATAGGGAGCGCGAAGACGTCTCGGACGTTCCTCGCCTGGGCGACTTGGAGCGCGACCGGTGGCTATGAATGGAAGGCACATCAGAGGGAGCTGCAGATCGCGACCTGGGTCGTGGCATGGAATGGGGCGCCTGCTCTGCCACAGGCATCCGTAGTTCCACTACGTCCTTTCTGGGAGCACGGTGGTGGTAGGATGGACCGACTGCGTCCTCCCTACGTACCACCGTTGGAAGCCTTCCCCGTCTATGCGGGGACACGTCTCTAGGGTTCCGCCTGTCCAGCAGCGGGTCGTCGTCCAACAGGAAGGGGGGACTGCACGAGCTGCCCAAAGAACTGAGGCTAGCGTGGTCGGCGCCACCGTGCCGCCGCTCGCTTCTCCCGCCGGGGTTGCCCTCCTCGAAGTCGAACTCGGACATGTCGCTGTCGCTGAGGCGGGAGATGGTGCTGGGCGGGGACAGGCGGTCCGTGGAAGTCACGCTGCTCGCAGCCTCGGTGTCCATGTACATGTTCCGAGACTGAATCCTCTGCAAAATTTCATAGGATTTGTGAGAAGGAGCGAATGGGATATGTGGAAGCAGTCTTGGGACTAAACATACCATGTTCGACGATAAACTCTCGTTGTGAGCACTCAGAAAATACCACTCCGGTTCGTCGTCGAGCGGCGCTGATGCTAGTTCAATTATTACCTGAAAAATATTTTGGGTTAATTTTGGAGAAAGGCTGTTCCTTGTGCACAATCCAACAAATTGCATAGGTCACACATGTCCTTTATGTTCCCTACACGTTTCATGGAAAGTTGAACTCACCCCATGAGACCTACGCCCAACCATGAATCTGCTACATTGAATGGGGGCAGCTTTATGTAACCCATTAATTTGGGGCAATTTTTCCCAATTTTGAATGGGTCACCGTTAAATTTAATATGATAATACAAGAAAGCATTCTGTTGAAATCATACAATTTGGAAAGATTTCTTATAATACTGCCAAAATTCCTATAATATTCTAAGATTTTGTAGAATAAGTCAACGATTCTATAATTTGTGAAAAAATTCCTATAATATAGGATGTTTCTATAATATTCTTATATTTCTAGGAAAAAAATTCTACGATACTCCTATATGTTTGGGTAAAATATTCCAATATTTTGGGAATAAATTTTGTTCCCATACTTTGAGGGAAAATTTCTTACAGTCTATATTTTGAGAAACTTATCTTATGTTAGTTCTATATTCTGGGAATAAAATTCGATAAAATTGAAGAATATTGTGAGAAAAATCCCTCTCATCCTATATTTTGTGATAAAATAGCCTACATTTTTGATATAGGACAGCAAGCATTTGTGTATCTTTCCGTATTTCGTTGGATTTTTGGTGACACCTACCTCGCCTAAGAAATCGTTGACTCCCGCTCGATCGTAATCCCATACGCTTATTTCCAGAATCCTGCATTTAATTTCTGCTCTTCTTAACGGCGAATAAACGAACGTTTGGTTCCACCTTGGCTCGTTCGTGTTGACCACTGTTTTCGTGCGCCTTTTGCTTTTCTCGCTGAAATTAACAAATTATTACAATTTGAGGATTTTATCAGTTTTCCGCTGGCATTGATGTAAGGTGCGATCGACGCGAATGGTCCTACCTTCTGTCAGGTAACAATACTAGTTTAACGTAGGGATTTCTGGCTTGATGGGTTGATATTCTCGGAGGCAGTTCGGCCGCACAGACCACGGTGACTATTAACTGGGATAGTTGGTTGTCGAACCATAGTTTCACCTGTTTGAGGTAGTTTGAGTAGTTAAGAGTAGCAGGCTTTAGCAATGCTATGTCCGATGCATAGATATTTTTGTTCTTGCACAGATAAATTCATTATTATTATTATTAATATTTCTCTTACTTGAATACGACCACTAATTTGGCACCTTGACCTCATGATTTCCGGAGAACCTGGAGAAGTGACCATCACACATGGTCGGTGATTTTGGGCACCGTGTTTTTTGGGAACATAGGGTGGTCCTAGTTTGCATTAACAAAAAAAAAATGTTTTTGGATTAATTGAATCATTATTATTTTTGAGACCTTTATGACTACGAAGTATGTCGAAATTCTGTATGGATGCACTTTGTAGTTTTGACTCGTTACGTTACCTTGTGGTGGACCTGGATTTGATCTTGATGGCGGAGGACGACAAGAAAGTTGATCCTTAATATCACTAGAAATTCAGAAAAGTAAACAAAATTAGATCAGGTTATTCTCGCAAATGTCGCAAATCTTTTTTGTTGACTGCGTATCCGTACAAAAACTAAATTGTGAATTGTTTTTAATTAAAATTTGACTTATTTAGCTCAAAAATTGTGATTTTTTTTTTAAAGTTGCGCATTCTGGAAAATGATTCAGTCTAAAAATCATGATTCCATTATCCCAATTTTGGCAAACTTGTGATTTCAAAAATCCCAATTCCTTGAAATTTTCGATTGTATTCGCAAAAATCATGATTTTTGGACCAAAAACACAAATTTTAGACAAAAAAACACTTGACATGTAAATAATCCATTTTTTTTTTGTGCAAGAAATTGTATTATAAATTCTTAAGGGAAAGTTATTTTTAAAAGAAAGGAAATTACAAAAATATTTATAGCCAAGATAAGCATTTTGCAATTTCACTTAACCATGAATGAGAAATCACTGATTTTGTGTAAAACACGGACAGCACCATAATGCCCACTAGTGGTGCATGGTGAGACAATGGTGAGTCATTCACAATTGGCTGCTACTAGCACCATCTAGCAGTAGCCGTAGTAACTTTCCCCATTGAAAGAGTCCTCCTTTGGTTTCACATTTTATCAGTGCAATCGGACTGATGCGATATATAGTGTCATTGAAACGAAGATCTTCGACACTTTATTTCTCATTATTGGTAAGCCCATTTTACTTTAGCATTTTGTTTTTGATATCTGCTTTCATTTACCTTTCTTTTACAAATAACTATCTCTAAATTGAGACTTCTCCTTTAAAATCAAGAGTACCGTACCGGCGATTTGCTAAAATCAATAGGACTAGCGTGTGCGTTTGTTATATACCTTAGCAGCCGTGAAACTACTAATTCCACTTGGTGTTCCTGCTTGGATTCGGCAATGATATCGTAAACTTCTTCAAATGTTTTTCCCTGCAGATTCCGTCCGTTCCATTCGAGCACTTCGTCCCCTGGCCTGAGATGACCCACCGTATCGGCTATGCTGCCCTTCTTCACTTTTTCCACGACGGCCCCTAGCCTGCCCGATTCCAAATATCTTCCTCCGACCACTTTCAAGCCCAATATGGCCGCACTGGAAGAACTTCCTATATCCTCTTTGGTCGATTTTTTTAATATCATGTGGCCAATCATACGAGTCCCATCTGGACTAGGTGTCCAAGAGACCGGATGCTGAAATGCAATCCACAAAATGAAAACATTAGAATATTATGGGACCTTCGGCTTTTTCTCTTTATTATTTTGCATTGTAAATATAATGTGGCCCTAATACAATGCTGTTTTGTATATGAAGCTGGATTTCGGAAACATTGCCAGGAATACCATTTTTGAAATTAATCCTCGTAAAAATATGTAGGCCAAGTTTTGAATTTTTTCTTATTCAAATATGTTTCGCATAAAAGAAATGGCTTATTTAATTCAACGTTTTTGAGTATTTTGCTTTTCTTACGCAAATATTTGTTCTGCAATGTGGAAGCAAATGGCAATGCGGATCTGGAAATTTTTGGCTATTCATGTATCTATTTTTTTCAGCTTTTTTTTCCAATTTTTTTTTTGTTAATATTAATTGTATTTTTTAATATCAGAATAATCCATTATTGATGAAATGTTTTATTGTGGCAAAAAATTATGTTTAGCATGTGACATTTTGGTGTTTAATGAACTTTTTGGTGTGTCGTGTAAACCTCGCTTTTTTTTCAATGGAAAAAATGACGTCACTGGACAGGCAAACAGCCAACATTGCTATCCAAATTTGACAATTTTTGGTAGCCGTTTTGCATTTCATTTATTCAGTAACAGCATTTTAATTTTGTTATAACTGTAAGTAAATGATTTGTAAGTAATTGAAGTAAATGTAGCGCAAACCAGAAAGTTTGAAAATAAATTGTCAATCGGTTTAAATGCTGACGTGATATAAGTGAACTTGGTAAAAATGCATTGGATAGCATTAGTGAAGGGGAGAATTAACCCTTCACTTTAGTCATCCAGTGCATTTTTATCTATTCTAATTAAACTATAATAGATATTTTTTTAATATTTTCTAGATTTTGTCAACGCTAAAAATTGACTAAGATAGTGGATTAACATGAAATTCAACTTTTGCTTTGGACTGTATTTTCAAACGAAATTGTAGCGCATTAATTAGCGAAATGTTGTACATATAAAGTAAAATGAACGAAAATTAGTATTTCTACGGTGGCTCATAAAGACCCCTCGAAAATTTTGTACCCAAAATTGCATTTTATTTTAGTGATGTGGGATTTGTTTTGAAGTAAATTTCTGGGAATTGCTTGGATTTACATTTCCCATAAATTTAATAATTTTTTTTAAAAGAAATTTTGCACTAAAATCATTTTTTGCTTCATATTTTAAGAAGCAAAAACTTATTTTTAGGATGTGGTGAATGTAATTTCTCTTGTAAATTACATTCAACAAATTGTGCATAAGGGGTCATTCAAGAAATACGTACACCGAAAATCTCATTTTTTGAGG
>JAQIXP010001855.1:0-16809 GCA_034700285.1 Proteroiulus fuscus | reverse complement strand
TTCAATAAAAATATTAAAAAATGCAGCAACTTTAATGAAAATTTAAAAAAAATATTAAAAAATGCAGCAATTTCAATAAAAATTTAAAGAAAATATTAAAAAATGCAGCAACTTTAATGAAAATTTAAAAAAAATATTAAAAAATGCAGCAGTTTCAATGAAAATTTTAAAAAAAGTAGAAATTTCAATGAAAATTTAATGAAAATTTAAAAAAATGCAGCAATTTCAATAAAAATATTAAAAAATGCAGCAATTTTAATGAAAATTTAAAGAAAATATTAAAAAATGCAGCAATTTCAATAAAAATATTAAAAAATGCAGCAACTTTAATGAAAATTTAAAAAAAATATTAAAAAATGCAGCAATTTCAATGAAAATTTAAAGAAAATTTAAAAACATGCAGCAGTTTCAATGAAAATTTTAAAAAATGTAGAAATTTCAATGAAAATTTAATGAAAATTTAAAAAAATGCAGCAATTTCAATGAAAATGTGGAGAATATTTTACAGGTAATTATTATTTTCGTTTTTTTTTACCTTTTTTCTGTCCTTTTTCGTCAGTTTAATTTTGGTTTTGGAAGCCATGGACAGGGCAGAGGTCACGCATATTTTGCCCAATTGCAGAACGTGCGTCTGTCAATGTTGATGTTTACCAACGCAGGATGAACCCGTGACCTTTCGCAGAACGGAAAATTCCAAAGAGATGCATGCCGGGTATATAAAGCCAAAAAGATCCTCTCTTATACCGAAAAAACAAGGGCACGTGCGATGAATATCCCAGTCTGTATTTTTTTAAAAAAAATAATAAATTTCACTTTTTGGAATGCGGAAGTTACGTGTTACGGAAGGACGAACGAACGAACGCAAATGCAGTTACAATGTTCACAGGCTGAGATTTCTGGGCAAAAAAGATGCTGAATGATGCAATAATAATGTGCGTCATCAATAATAATCAAGGAAGAAGGGGGTAAAAAAGCAGACTGCCCGGATGACGTCATTGGCACACATTCACAGGGAAAGGGGAGGAAGGGGAGGGGGAGGAACCGATCGATCCAGGCGTGTGACGTCATGACAACACTATATAGGGTGATGGACTGCCGACGCCATCTAGAGGCTAGACACGATTTTCCAACATCAAATTGTTTTCAATATTATTTCCTATTCAAAGTAAGAATGAACTGAGGTGTACGGACCAATCAGACAAAAGCTAATAACTTGGTACACATTTTTCAGGGAAAAAAAAAAGCATGTTTCTTTTAAAGTTAAGTTTGGTTACATTAAATTTATTTTTAGTAAATTCACGAATTTCGTTTTGCACAAATTTTCATGAGAATTTACAAAAAACATTTTTAAAAATGCAGAAATTGTTATAAAAATGTAATGAAAATTTTAAAATGTGCAGACATTTTTATGAAAATTTAATAAAATGCAGAAGTTTTCTTTAAAATTTGAATAAAATTTTTAAAAAAATGCAGAAATTTTCATGAAAATTTAATGAAAACTTTATGAAATGCAGAACTTTTAAAGAAATGCAGAAACTTTCATAAAAATTTCATGAAATGCAGAAGTTTTCATTAAAATTTGTAAAAAAAAATTAAAGAAATCAGAAGTTTTAATGATATTTTATTAAAATGCAGAAATTTTCATGAAAATTTGAATGCAATTTAAAAAAAAAAAAAAATGCATAGAGAACTTTATGAAATGCAGAACTTTTAAAGAAATGTAGAAATTTTCATGAGAATTTGAAGAAAATTTTAAAAAATATAGAAATTTTAATGAAAAATTGAAAAAAAATTTAAAGAAATGTAGAGAATTTGAAAATAATTTTAAAAAATGCACAAATTTTCATGAGAATTTGAAGAACATTTTCAAAAATGCAGAAATCGTTATGAAAATTTGATGAAAATTATAAAATATGCATAAATTTTTATGAAATTTTTAAAGAAATGCAGAAGTTTTCATTACAATTAAAAAAATAAAATTAAAGAAATCAGAAGTTTTAATGGTATTTTATTGAAATGCAGAAATTTTCATGAAAATTTGAAGAACATTTTTAAAAATGCAGAAATTGTTATGAAAATTTAATGAAAATTTTAAAATATGCAGACATTTTAATGAAAAATGTAAAAAAAATGTAAAGAAATGTAGAGAATTTGAAAAAAATTAAAAAAAAATGCACAAATTTTCATGAAAATTTGAAGAAAATTTTTATTTAAATTAGTTTTTACAAACGCTATAATTTATGAAAAATAAAGGATTTTGGGATTCTTGCAAATATTCTCGAAAGTCTGGATTTTTTGGAAATATCACCGTTTCATATTGTTCAACAAAAATGTTTAAATAAAATTAAAAATTTTTATAAAGAATTCATAATTTTTGCAAAACTTAAGTTCTTTTGTTATAATTTTTGAATAACCTTGTTTTCAAAAATTACAAAAATGTTTAAAAAAAAAATACTAAATATTATTTTTATATGCACATTTTTTTCAAAGAAAAAATAAATATAAATGGCATTTTTGGACGCCCAAATTTTCCCAGTCCACTCTTTCTTTGAACAGGGTTGACCATCACAACTAATTATTAAGTTTGTATACAGAATCAACAAAAATTAAATATATAAAAAGCATACAAAATGTAATTTTTATTTATCACACAAAATCATAATATTAATTTCCCAAAAAAAAAAAAAATTTTAAAAAATGAAATATTAAATTAAAAAGTATAGTTTTTTTTTCTACACAACAGCTGCCATAAGATAACTTTTTTTCTCGATTATAACAAATATGGAATGTTTGTGTTTATTTTTAATTAAAATAATTATAAAATTACAAAAAAAAAAATTAAGATTTTACACGAACAAACACGAATTATACAAACACCTTTTGTTTTTCTTGGGGTTTTTTTTTCTTTTCAAAGCAGCTACAATAATTAAACCAACCATTTTTGTCTCATTAATAATAATAATAATAATAAATATGGTGCGTCCAAGCGGGGGTAGGGGGCGCCTCGAAAACATCCAAGTTAACCTTGGACACACCATACCACAGTAATATATATATATCTAATAATAAAAACACGGAATGTTCATTTTTTCCCCAAAAAAATACCTAAAAAAATTTGATTACTCAAACACAACCAACCACCAATATAAAACACATTGAATTTTCCCACAAAAATTAATATTAAAAAAAGATTTCAATTCAACACGATACAATCGGACTAACCTTAACTCGGGTGATTTTACGCCGCCTAGTTTCCCTTTCGGTCGCTAGGCGGTGCAAAAGGAATTAAGATAATCAAAGTTAGTCTGACTCGAGATAATAATTTTCGGGATTCCTAACTAATAATAGTAATAATTAATAATAATAATTAAAAAATGTTCATATATTTACACAGCAACTTTCTATAGATAAACAATTCAAATATCAATAAGTATAAAATAGCAATATTTATATATTTTTTTTATATTTATGAATTTTTTTTTGTGTGCAAACTACACAGACAATCAAATATATTTATATTTAATAATAATAATAATATTCTCCACAAACAACAACATATCATTTTGGGATTTTTGTGTTTTCTTCCTCTTATACTTTACGCCATTTGTTGTCTATGCCATTTATATAATAATATAATTCCGAGCGAAGAAAATTAGTCTTTTTTCTGCTTGGATATAATTATGAGAGATTCTCTAATATTAGTAATTTTATTTTACGTATTTTTTTATTTTTTTGATTTCCCCCAAATATTATATAATATATCGTTTTGGTCACTTTCTCTGTGCATAATATTCCTCGTCCCATTTTCTGTATAAAAAACAATGCTTTATAAAACGATTTTCGTAAAATTTATATCCAACGAATATGACAAATACCACGAAATACCACGAAATTACGAAATCTCAAAATTTACGAAATCATGAAGTGCGGCGTCACTTCCTTCATTTGGGTTTGAGCGAAATCTTTGCTGGAAATCATGCCAACAATTGAAATCTCGTTTTCGTGTTTTTACAAATTTCGTACGAAATAACATTACTAACGAAATCATTAATTTTGAAGGAAGTCGAGTAAGGATTTCGTTTTTAAGACATTTATTCGTTTATAATAAATTTCGTTCGAAATAACATTATTTAACGAAATCATTAATTTTGAAGGAAGTCAAGTAAGGATTTCGTTTTTAAGACACTTATATTTTATAAGAAATTTCGTCCGAAATAACATTATTAAACGAAATCATTAATTTTGAAGGAATTCGAGTAAGGATTTCGTTTTTAAAAGACATTTATTTTATAAGAAATTTCGTCCGAAATAACATTATTAAACGAAATCATTAATTTTGAAGGAAGTCGAGTAAGGATTTCGTTTTTAAAAGACATTTATTTTATAAGAAATTTCGTCCGAAATAACATTATTAAACGAAATCATTAATTTTGAAGGAAGTCGAGTAAGGATTTCGTTTTTAAGACATTTATTTTATAAGAATTTCGTCCGAAATTCAATATCAAACGAAATCATTAGTTCACTTTTAATAAAAGTATTAATTTGTATTAAATTTACGAAATCATAAGATTTGACGTCACTTCCTGAATTTGCTTCGTGTCGAGGGAAATCCTCAAATTTCGTTCGAAATAAAATTACTGGCAAAATTATTAAACGACTTCGTAGTAATTTTCCGAAAACGACGCAGAATTGTAATTTTGCAGGAAACGAGATTAACTAACGAAATCACTAAATTAGTGGCGTCGAAATCAGTGATTTCGTTTCCAATTAATAATAAAATATTGCTAAAATTATTTAAATAAGTCGAATGCCAAAATAACAGTGATTTCGCCAGCAATTTATTTTCGCACGAAATTTATTTTTCGTATTTTGCCATATTTGGTGAATATTTAAATTTAAAGAAAATATAGTTAAAAATGCTATGTTTAATCGGAAGTCTTTTGTTCTTCCCATAATTATTAACATAATAATAATAGTTTTCTAGACAAAATTGCTGCAGATCCAGATTACCCTGAGGAGGTCCACCCAATAATAATAATAATAATAATAATTAATTATAATAATCAAAATTATCTCAGTCTTATCAAATTGTTATATTAAAATGCAAAATTATTCTTAGTATAAAATGCCAACTATTGCTGTTTAATTCCACCCCAAAAATCAAAATTATTATTTTCCTATTGGGTTTAAAAAGGACATTTTCTCGCAAAAATGGCCTAAATTTTCTACAAAAATGCATTTTAAACATGCCTGCCTGTCTACAGGGTCATTCAGGTACAATGTGGTCAACTAAGAGAAGGGTCAAGTCTTCCTAAAACTGCCCAATATGACAAAAAAAACATTATAAAGGGCAGTCCTCACAAGTATTGAAATCATAAGGAAAAAAAACATTGAGAAATCAATTTAAAAAAAAAAAATTTAAGTAAATAATAGCCGGCCTTCAATTAAGAGAAGACAAGATTGTCCATTGAAAAACCAATTTTTCAATGGTTAAAATTACCATCTTTTAAGTAAACTTTTTTAAACTTATTTATAGATGTTTATACATAGATCTTATAAAGCATGGCTCCAGTATCATACTTTAGAGGAGACAAATTTTCCCATTGAAAAACCGGGTTTTCAACGGGTAAAACTGTCTCCTTTTAAGTGAAGGTAGGCTTATTTTCAAACCAAAGGACGTTTTATCAAAGTCATCATAACATGAAAACAAAAGAGCCTGCCCTCAGTTAAAAGAAGACAAGATTTTCATATGAAAACCAAAACATTTTCAATGGGAAAATTTGGCTTCTTTTAACGAAAAATCTTTCGTTAGTTTAAAAATGATCAACTTTTCTGCAATAACTTGTGAGAGTGCCCTTCATAACGACGATAACGCTTAGTCAGGAATAACTCTTGGGTCGTAGTAAACCAGTCAAGATGGTCGTAGCAAGAAATCACGACTAAAAATATACGCAGTCATAACAATGGAAAAAGTAAATGACCCAAGAACTTCCCCAGCGAAACTTACTACGAGCCAAAGGTTATAGCCGACCAAGACCGATCGATCGGATGAGATACTCGTACTAAAAGATAACACCCCCAAAGGATCCGCTTTTTGTATATCAATGCCTAGTAATTATTTTAACATATTATATTCTCTCTACAAATTTTAATTTTTGTTAATTATAGTCTGCTAATAATAAACGCGAATTCTCTTTAATTAATAGCTTAATATAAACTACTCTTCAACTGTGTAACCAACAAGTTTTTTGTTTTTCGTATTTTTTTTTTCGGCATCGGGAGGAATAAAAAATACAGAATTTAAAAAACCCGACGATTGCGGGTAACAAGTTACGGGGAACCCGGAGTGCTTACGAAAATGTCACGTCGTCTATTACGTTTCAACAATTTTTGGACCTCGGCACAACGATCTGGTGACACATATACGAGCTTTTTGCTCACGCGGGCCGTTCTATTTTTAACTATTTCTGGACCCGTTATCTGGTAGCGCTGAAATCATAACATTACAGTGCTGCCAGATAAAAGGTCTGAAATGCAAGAATGGTTGAAATAGGTTATACCCTGTACACACCAGAGCCACGAATCTAGATTCATGCATTTAAAGTGTTCGATATAGATTTACCCGAATCTCGATTCGTGTCGATTCCAACTAGATTCACTGAACCTTGTTCCCGAAACTAGATTTCCAGTCCAATCGAGATTTAAGTATGACGTCATTGCAGTGTTACCAGGTTACATTGCTTAAAATCCCTAAAAATCCCTAGAAAATGGACGCCATTTTGTGGAATTTACTTTTTAGAACATCCCACAATGCACTGCAATTCCCCAAAGTGCGATGCATGAATCGAGATCAGTAAATAGTGAGTGTGTTCAGCTGAAAATTATTTCTCTTTTCTAGAATCTAGATTGTTATGGATCTAGATTCGGGCTCTAGTGTGTACAGGGTATTACAGTTATCATCAGAGTGGATTAAAAATCATGACTCTTTTCACAAAAAGCCCCCCAAAAGGGGCCAACCCCAAAAATTTTCGGCCATTTCCAAATTTCTTCGTAGACACTCCGGATGTCGTGGGTAATAAGACTGCGGGGGGATTGAGGGAGGGTCAATGAGAACAACTAACAGTTAATATTCATTCATATAAAAGTAAAAAGAGGTGCATTTTTTTTTTTTGACGAAACACGATTTCTACCTGGAAAGCGAAACGGGTCGGTTTTGTTCGGGTCAACCCGTTGCGAACTCCGGGACGAAAAATAACGGAGATTCCTTCGGGTACGAAACACAATTAGTATTGCTACGATATTACGATGTCCTAAGCGTGGTAATAATAATAATAATAATTAACGGCGATATCGATTTTTAGTTTGGGGGGGGGAAATAACGGCTAGAAATGAGTTAGCTTTACATAAATGCTTTGACCGGGAAATTTCGGACAGAGGGCAGTGAAGCAATCCTCGAAGTTCAATCGTACGAATTCGTCTCGGGATTAATCGTGGTGCCCTACTGCCCGGTCAGATTTATCGTAGCCAGACAGCGTTTGTGTGTGTAAATGCCGGAGAAAAATAAGAGGAAAAATGCATTCTGAAATATATTTTCAATTTAAAACTCCCCGGGTGAGATCTACCAAATCAAATTCTATCCCAAACGAAGGCACCAAAACGCGTTTGGGTGCTTCCGAGTTCAAATTTAAAATTTTTGCCTGAACAAACCTCGGCCCCGTGGTCGGCTAGGCCGGGTCGAAGCCACATTTCCGATGCATTCTTCCTCTTTCTCTCTGCAGGGCCAAAAGGGGTGTGCGTGCGCTAACTCCGGTCATTCAGATCTCAAATCAGTGCCGGGACAAAAAACAGCGGTAAAGGTATCCCTACACGAAACATCAACGATTAACGCAGATTTAAGACAAAGTTACAAGAACCAAAGATTTAAAAAAAAACCACTCTTGCTCGCTCGTGTGTGTGTGTATGTCCAGTTGTAAACAAAAAAACCAAAAATGCGTGGTGACAGCCGGCGGGACAACGGGTATGTGATATGTGCTAATAGGAAATGACGTCCTAGTATACCCACGGGGATGACCCGGTCCTCCTCGTCTCGGGAGATGATGGCGAGGAGAAAAAAAAGATGAACTCGGCAGTGAAGATGTAGCCTTGGTTTCCGCCGGCGCGGAGCTTCCCTTCTTAATTCGGATTTTCTATTTTCGGGACACAAGATTCCCGACTTTCTCTCTCTCCTTTGGTTCCAGGCCATTTTATATCACACTGCCTGAAAGAGTTTGGGGATGTCAGGATCCCGGCCCTTCATTTTTTTTATAACGATATAAATATATTTTACGCCTGCCGGAAACGGGGTGGCGCATTGGGGCGTTGTAAAGTTGCCTGAGCAATTTCAAAATAACGGATATGTTTTGCGAATTTCCTTTCATCTAGATCTCTCTCTCTCTCTCTCTCTCTCTCTCTCTCTCTCTCTCTCGATCTCGCTCCGGCTGCCGCACCATTTACTGCAGGTCTTCCTCGCACTTTGGAATGTCGAAGATTTCGGCGAACAGGGGCGGCAGCTTGAGTTTGGTCCAATGCATCCTGAACCACTGGAGGTGCTCGCCGTGCTTGGTGCCCAGTGTCCTTAGCTCGGAGAGCTTCATGAGGACGCCGGGGAAGAGGTGGGTGTCGCCCGCGTGGTTGCGAGCGACCTGCAGCTTGAGGGCCTCGATCAGCTTGTCCTGCTGCTGCCCGATGAACTTGTGGTCGGACACGCCGGACCGATCTAGAATAATCACAAACCAGAAACAGGCGTTTCGTGAGCGGGGAGAAAAGCATACCACATTTAATCTTTTTCAAGGAAAAGATCTGGATCTGGAGTCATATTAGATCAGATTTAGTTAGATCGAAGCAGCAGATCGGACCAAACCAGACCGGTCGGGACCATTTGATTCGACGGATTTCTAAAGTGCGGATGGACAATCGATTGGTGAGAAATCTCGATCTCGAGGCAGATCGAGTTCGATCCCTATTGATCCATTTCACAGAATCGACCGCCCATCCGTAAATGGGGAAATCTCATTGAATGGAACGGTCCACTTTCAGAAATTGGACAGTCTGGTCTAATCAGATCCAAGGATTTTGAATCGGTCTTGGATCAGAATGGCTCAATTCTGAATAGGCGTGTTTTAGCGCTATTACCCTGTTACCATTTGGATACATAGTTAGGACCTAGAGCGTTTTACTGTAGACGCCAGCTGTTTTATCGTTTTGGATAACGATGCCGGGTAACCAAAAGGGTTACCTAAATAGGTGGTGTACCAAATGAGGTAACAGAAATTAAGGATGCTTCGTACAGGAAAATCATCGAATGAAGAATGTTGCATTTTAACGTTAAGTTAAAGTAGTTAAGAATTACTTGTAAACTGGATGACTTCAGCGTATGACAGGGTAATAACGCTAAAAGACGCCTAATATATCTGGCCCAATCTGGAACCGGCAAATTTAAGCAGAAAAAACTTTCAACTATTACCGAGATGAACGTAATCAGGAGTAAGTTCAGGCCACAGATAAGTTTCAATTCAATTCAACTCCGTAAGCTACGAGCAGCCTATCATGATTCCATGTGGGATTAAAGGAGGGTTACATTCCACTATCGGGAGGATACTCGGATTAAGTTGTGACTTAAACAGTCATCATCGTTAAATTGAATTCCTAACAATTTTTGGACTATTTTTAGGAAGATTATTCCATGGTCTTACAGAAAAAAAGTAAGAGAAAGGACCAATAATAATAAACCTCCGTTCTAGCACGGATTTCCTTCGGAGGATTGGGCCAATCGTTTCGGTCGAGAAGATTTTTCCGCAAGAGAAGTGCGGACACGAGACGACATTCGACGCCGCATAATTACCTGCCGTCAGCAGCACGATGGCCGAAAATATGCCGATCTCGGTGTCGTTCAGCTGCAGGTTGTTGAACGTCACGGCCAGCGTGAAAAGCGCCGTCACAAACTCGTGCTAGCGTCAGAGAAAGTGAAAGAGGAAAAAGAAAGAAAAAAATTCAGAATTAATGCCGAAAACGACGCAACCTCGACTCCGGCACGTCCGGGACGTCCTCGGCCCCCCCGGAAACTTACGTCAAACACCAGGTCCAGCTGCTGCCTCGTGACGTAGCTGCCGTCACTGAACGTCAGCGTGTTGTCCATGGGGGCGAACATGCGTCCGATGTGCACCAGCCAGATCTCGAAGAAGCCGCTCTTGATCAGGATGAGTTGGTCGTCCTGCGTCAGGTCGGAGAAACCGGGCACCCGCTTGGCGAACTCCACCACCCGCTGGATGGACGGCGTGACGTACATGGCGAAGTGCTGCCACGTGGAGATCTTCTGCTGCTCCAGGCTGTCGGCCGTGTCCTGGCTCGACTCCACCACCTCGCCCGAAATGTCGTTCAGGCTCTGAAAACCCCGAGGAAGCGGAAAAATCACCGGAATGACGGAAATATAAAAGAAAACACACCCGATGGGGAATTGAGACCCAAAACACTCACGAAAACTGCCGGTTTCCTGACGAGGCCCCTGGTCCTCTCCTCCGTGTAGGCGCAGTTGAGGTGGTGGGCCTGAGAGATGGTCAAGATGATGTCGTAGATGGCCAACTGCTTGTTTTCCAGATCCCTGGCCGATTGGTCGGCCTCCGACTGGGTCACCCTGGCCTCGTCGTTCCTCTCGCGCGAGCGCTTCGGCACGCGGCCGTACCGCACGGCTTTTGAAAAAACATACGGGATTAAAAGGTGTCAAATATTTGGAAAAAGGCAGGAAAAAAAGCCAAAAATAATTCCAACGTAATAAACTGACATTCCGAGCGGTACCGTACCGTCTTTATTATTTTGGCCCAAAACTAAACCCAAAATTGCGAGTGTGGTAGCTCGTTATCTTTATCGGAAACCTAAATTATCAACAGAATCTATTTCCTCTATAAGGTGCATTTCTGCAGCCAAAACTGATTTTTGTCAAAAAGTTGTTTCCTACAAATTGCCAACAACATCACTCCCGAGTGTGCAATTTTCAGAAATTTCTGATAATTTTTACATTTTATACAAAAATTTTCCTTAAGTTTGTCACTTTACTGAAGTGCTTTTCTGCGAACATCTGTCAAGATATAGTTTGGTTTTTTTTATAAATGTTTAGTCTCACAAATTTCTGATAATTTTTACAGTTTATACAAAAATTTAAAAATGTTAGTCTCACAAATTTCTGATAATTTTTACATTTTATACAAAAAAAATTTTCCTTAAACTTGTCACTTTACTGAAGTGCTTTTCTGCAAACATCTGTCGAGATATATTTTGGTGTTTTTTTTTATAAATGTTTTACAAAAAAAAAGTTTTCAACAAAATAACTTTCCTCAGCTAAATTTCTGCAAGATTCTGCCAAAATATTTTCTTTTATAAAAATTTTCGTTAACATTGGCAACGAAATTCCTTTCTGACAGTACATTTATTCGAAATATTTGTATTAATTTTTTGGTAAAAGTTTTTCTAAAAAAAATTGTAAAAAAAAAACCAAAAAAACATTTCTGCAAACTGTTCCTAATTTTCTGCAGTTTCTGTAGCAGAATTTTGTACCAATTTTTTTTTGGGGGTCGTGGGTTATGTTTATATAATAAATAATACTCACAGTCCCTGGACATTCCCACTGCCAGACACTTCTTGAATCTGCAGTATTGGCATCTGTTCCTGTTCAATCTGATGACCAGACATTTTCCATCCCTTAGGCATCGATATTCGATCTGCTTCTGGATGCTACGGCGGAAGAAGCCCTGCGCATGACCCACCCGGCCACCAGGGAGAGCGACGGTTAGTCTCACAAAAGCAGGAGGTCAAGGAGAAACAAAAAAAGGAGAAAGAAAACACAGAGAGAGAGAGAGAAGAAGAAAGAAAGAAGCCATAAAAAAAACAAAAAAAACATAAAAAAACAAATGACCAAAAAAAAAAAAAAAAAAAAGTTTTTTTTTAAAAAAAGCATTTTTCAAGGACCGGTTCAAAACGACATTTTCCCTGACTTTTTATACTATTTTCCAATAATGTGGGAAGGTTGACTCGTAAACATGAAAAGTATAACCTGAAGTACCTACAACACGACTAAAGTATGATCTAAATTGCGCCTGAGAGGAATAAAGTATAATCTGAAGAGCATATAAAGTGAAGAAAGTATAACCTGAAGTGCATATAAATTGAAGAAAGTATAACCTGAAGTGCATATAAAGTATTACCTAAAGTGAAGAAAGTATAACTTGAAGTACATTATTTATAAAGTCTAAGCTGAAGTGCACATAAAGTATAACCTAAAGTGCGTATAAAGTGAAGAAAGTATAACCTGAAGTGCATATAAAGTATAACCTGTTTTGAAGTACATTATTTATAAAGTCTAAGCTGAAGTGCACATAAAGTATAACCTAAAGTGCGTATAAAGTGAAGAGAGTATCACCTGAAGTGCATATAAAGTATAACCTGAAGTACATTATAAAGTATAACCTGAAGTGCATATAAAGTATAACCTAAAGTGCGTATAAATGGAAGAAAGTATAACCTGAAGTGCATATAAAGTATTACCTGAAGTACATTATAAGGTATAACCTGAAGTGCATATAAAGTATAACCTGAAGTACATTATAAAGTCTAGGCTGAAGTGCATATGAAGTATAACCTAAAGTGCGTATAAAGTGAAGAAAGTATAACCTGAAGTAGCCTACATTATAAAGTCTAAGCTGAAGTGCATATAAAGTATAACCTGAACCTGTCCTTTAAGTGCATATAAAGTATAAAGTGCATACCGAGTGAAGAAACTATAACCTGAAGTGCATATAAAGGGAATAAAGTATAACGTGAAATACATATAATTTTACCTCTCCCAAATGGGAAGAGCCAAAACTGGAATTATATAAACAGCCTTCAGAAATACTGTATCGCCTTCTAAACTGAATAGCACAGAATCTGCATTTATTCTAAATAGATCTCCTTCTAACACGAGTCACGTATAACCGGAAATAAATATAAATTAAAACCAATTAAATACGTAGATATTAAGAAACCCAATTTCTGAATAAGATATAAACACAGTAAATGGAAGTAAGATTATAATTTGCGGCAATTTGACCATCCACACATTTGCACTCTCGCAAAATATGATTTTTAGATTTTTATATGTATTTCAAGTTGTGCCCAGTTCAGGAAACTGGCATTACAAATTATAAACTAATCTGGGTGATGCCAGTACTCTCTATATATGGCAGCAATTGACATGACATGACTATTCCTGACCTTCCTGGACCCAAAATATAATTTTTTTCCCTGACATTTTCATACCAAACTAGCATTTCTGGACTTTCCCTGACTTTTCAGCGCCATGCACCTGAACTCAATCAAAAGGCCTTCTTTTTCAAATTGTATTCTGATCTTTCCAGGTGGCGCACCTCACCTTCATATAATACTTAACTTAGGACATAACCGACACCTGGCGACCAGTAAGGAAACTATAGGCAAGAAGCTATAGTTTCCTTTCTGGCCGCCAGGTGTCAATCATTGAACTAAGTTAAGACTGATCGTGTTAAACCGGTCGTCATGAAAAGCTACTTCGGACACGTCGTATGACTTTCGCCTACAAATTTAAAATCATGATTTATGACGTCAACGTGAGAATTTTATCGTGACATTTATTAAATGAATTTTATTTTTTAAAGAAAATATTTATAAGTAAAAAATATACAATTTTTAATGTTTTTTTTATATATATATATATATACATACGGTAGGCCAATTTCACGTGACGTCACATACTACGTCACTGCCCATTTGGGGCCACAAATGACGCCTGGACGTGGGTGGAGCTATGACATCGCAATGACGTCACTTATAGACCTCACTAGACAACCCTAACCTTTAACCTTATAAGTAAGTGTCCGAAAAAAGAATAAAGTGATTCTGGGGTCAAACATTTAAACCGTAGACGAAAGTCATCATTTTTACAAACATTTAAACAAAATACAAACTAAGAAGAGGGAGGGGCGAAGAGGAGGAGGAGTTAGGAAGGGGGGCGGAGCACTTGTTCAACTCTTGGCAGAGCAATTCGCAAACAACCTTTGACGAACGGTTAGAAATGACCCACGGGTTTTACAGTAACCACCATTTCAAACTTAATGAATTGCCCCTAAATTTCGGTTGAAAAGATGTTGGGACTTTTGGATTTTTTAGTTGGCAATCTGGCATCACTGCTTTCCATAGCCATTACAGATATTTAAGGACATCAAAAGGATTTAAAAAAAATACATTTTCAAATATATTTTTATATACTTTATAAGAGAAAACATTATTTTAAAAACAAAAACCATTTCTTGTAAATTAGTAAACTATATTTGCAGAAATTCTCATTCCAAACATTATCGATATAAACTTTCTTGGAGGGCCATTTTCCCCCTTGTTTATTATTATTACTATATATATCCCCCCCACACTTTCCTTTAGGGAAGGTAGATCATAGGTAACTCGCAGTTTTTAAGTTGAATGACCCAAAAAGTGAAGGGGAGAAAAAATACCCACTTTCCTGTCGGGACTCTCCCCCCTTCCCCCCCCCCTGCCCCTATAGACGAAGGGGGAACCATGGGGAAGTTGGACAGTCTAGGAATACCAACAAGGGACCTTAATACCAAATAAAAATGACCAAAATATAAAAAAAATACCCAAAATCTGTTATTTTTTTCACTTTTCCAAATTTAAAAAAAAGAAAGGGTCAGTTAGAATGAAGTCTCAACTTTCCCTACTTTTTACTATAGGCCTACAATCAAAACGACCATTTATCAGAACAGCTGACCTTTACCCACTTTGGCGCCACCTCGAGGCTTCACTAGCAAAACATTTTTTGATGGCTTCCTGACCACATCACGGATTTTTAATCAAAAATATTTGAATCGGGTGGGATATACCAAAAAAAACCTCCATATTATAAATGCCAACAAAATGTTTTACGGGATTGCACCGATTTCCGGGGGTCGATTCGAATCGTACGTCAAAGGTCATCCCAGGCAACAAGTGGGAGAGGGTGTTGGGGGGGGGGAAATCACATTGTCTTCCCTCACTCACCTTGCATCCCTCACATGACGTCACTCCATAATGATACCCTGACGCCTTATCACCGCACACCTTACAAGGAACAAACGCCTTCGTGGGTGTGTTACTATTGGAATCAGCAGCAGCAAAATTTTGATCTAAAAACACAAAAATTAAATTAATTTTTTTTAATTATTGCTTTTTAGAACACCAAACACCAACATATTGCTGGGGATATCCACATCAATGTGGGACAGGACAACAGGACCTTTCAATTGATATGATTTTGTTTATAAAGTACCAAATTAATTAAAAAATATTTAACATTTGCCTCAGTTCAGTAATCAGAAAGCAGTTATAATAATTCCCAAATTAAAAATGCTGAGAAAAAGAGATATCCAATATTTTGAAAAAAAATCATGTCAAAAAAATAGGAATAAAATCCTTCCTGAAATGAAATTGAAATCACAAATAACCGTATAATAAGATAATCTTTAAAAATTGGAATCAAATATTCCTATTTATTGCAAAATAGGTTTGCAATTGTGATAAAAATCAAGCGAAAAATAAAAAAAGAAAAATATAAAACAAAAAAATTGGAATTAAACGTTCCAAGGAACTATTCCAAAATAGGAACTCGAACCTTTTATAAATACATTCGAAAATTGGAATAAGACATTCCATAAACGAATCCTATTGCAATAGGAATAAAACAGGAACTAAAAAAAAATAGGAATAAAAAGTTCCGAAGAAGAATTCCAAAAATTAGGAAATGAAACACTCGAAAATACAAATTAGAAAAACAACAAAGAAAACTTTCAACGATTGGCTTTCTACAAGAATGCTTTTATGCAAAATTGAAAATATAAACTTAGAATTGCAGAATTGGCAGAAATTGACAAAGTCATGACTAAACAAACAAGCTATATACTATTATATGATATAAAAATTAAAAAAAAAATCCCAATTTAATTCATTTTCTTTTGAAATGACCAATTCGTAGGCCTACATTGGAGATTAATATGGTCCCTCGCACTCACTTTTCCAACAACGATTAAAAAGCTGGAGGTACCAATTTTGGTAATGAAATCTCAACCCGTTTTTAAATAGTTTAGTTTTAAAATCCCCCCCTGCGGCAGGTATAACCGTGGTCACGGTTAAAAATGTAGACTTAGAAAGGGTCATTCACCCTGAAAATGCTCACCTGAGCGAAAACAAGTTGTATAACGGATTTTTCTTCTTCTTTTTTTTTTTTTTAAAAACCGTGTACTTAACTGATTTCTAAAACAAGCACGCACAACTTGTTCTCAGCTAATAATGGAGGTAAAGGGGGGGAGGGGGGGAAATAAATATAAAAAAAGCCAAACAAAATTAAAAAAACCCATTTCATTGACAATATATTCTTCTTTTAAATAGGAGTTTCAATATCACTTCGATACTATATAGATTTAACTGCTTACTTTTTTTAGCTAGAATTTTCGTGATTTCCCAAACTTTTCCTATAGTGCTCCGCGATAGTAAATATTCACTACTAGGTATATACAGGGTGATTCAGAATAGCTGACCGCCCCCTAAATTTAAAAAATATTCATATATATGAAAAAAAATTTTGGTATGGAATAGGAAATCGCGGGTGGAGCATCCAATGGTGCCAAAAAATTTGACCTTTAACTAACCTTAAAGGTCATTGAAAATCTAACTTTTTATCCTTTAAAGATAGAGCAAAAAATCCAATTACAAAGTTGA